>JANHFT010009881.1:15898-47647 GCA_032467955.1 Pseudoxenodon macrops | reverse complement strand
TCTTTTTTTCTTTCTTTCTTTCTTTGTTTTTGTTTTTCTGTCTTTGTTTTTCTCTCTCTCTCTCTCTCTCTCTCTCTCTCTCTCTCTCTCTCTCTCTCTCTCTCTCTTTCTTTCTTTCTTTCTCTCCCTCATTATAATTACACAATAAAGTTCATTATAATGAGGGAGAGAAAGAAAGAGAGAGAGATAACCAGGGATAGATATATAAACAAAAAAATCCCTAGTTAGAGAAAGCAGCCAGAGATTTCATCCTCTTTTGTAATGGAAGAATTTAGGACAGGGGCTGAAATGGACCTTCTAGTACAGCCTTCTCCAGTCTGGCTGGGCCATAATTTCCTGCCTGCCTTTCCCACACCAGTCAACATGGCCAGTGAGAATGGTTTTGTGGCATATTAGGAGGCCTCAAGTGAAGGTGGCAAACATAACAGATTCATATGTGAAGTTTTAGTCAGACTGTTTCTATTGGTTCATCTCTCTGTGATGCCACAGCTCTACATGGTCTTGCTTTTTCTCTCATCCTTTCTTCAGTGTTTCACATGGATGATAAATGTACAGTAATGTATGTCTTGGTGAACATTTGTGTATGCTGTTTAGAGTGAATTGACAATTGCCAATCACCTGGACGTGCAAAGCACTTGAGGAATGTTAAAGAACTTGGACCCTGGTTGTTCTCCAGATCTATGCCTATGTTTCGGTTTCATCTTGCTCCACAAACCCTGGGCTTGATATTTCCATCCACAAATGGACACTTTTGTAATGCAAAGCTTTCCTTGTCTTGTTTTATTTTCAGACAGGAACCAAATTCCAGACATTGTATGACAAAAATGCAGAGGAGACCCATAGTTTTGATGCAGGGAACATATTTAGGGGAACTGCTGCTCAGTTTCCTTGACCAACCATAGGAATGTGAAGTGACCTTTAATTTACCTTGTTTCTTGTCAGGACAATTAGCAGTTTAGAAACATGAATGATCGTTTTCCTCCTCATAATGCAGATTTGATCCCAGTGTCTGAATCGTCACCTCGCATGATGATAAGAAGACTCCCCTGGGATTGGGAGGGGGAATCTTTTTTGGTTAAACAAACATCCATTACACAAAAGAGCCCAGACTTGTGATCAAAGACCATGTCCCAAAGGGAAGAGAAATATATTCTTCATCTTTCAAAGGGGGGCTTGGGGTAGATAACTGCTTACTATACTGTTGATAAAAGAGAATAAGTTCCAGAGGTCCTATTGTCTAGAATGGATTTCTACCATTTGTTATAGGTTCGCCCAGTTTTTTTTAAATTTGGAAGGCAGGAAATAATTTTTAAAATTGATTAAGATGTTTCTGCTGTTGTCTTGTGGAAAGTCCTGCTGTAGTTTCAGAGAGATTAAATCTCTAAACAGGGCGGTGGATATGAGACAGCAGGCAGCTCAAGTTCTACCATACTGGATCCTGTACATAGGTCTGTCCTGAAGAGTGGGAGTGGGGGGATACGTAATATCCTCCCATCTAGTTCCAACCCTACAACAATAACTGCATGGTTTGTTGGGCTGAAAATGATATACTTCTGGGGCTACAAACTGTCCATCCATCCCTTTACTGTTCTGTGAAAATTCAAGTGGAAATTGACTTCGAAAATCCACAGATGGATAAGATCTTTGTTAAGATGAAGAAAAACAGCACTAAAGAATCTGCAAGCTTCTGAGTTCTCTAGATTTATTGTACACTGCCCAGAGTCCGTCTGTGAGGGAGATTGGTAGTTCATAAATGTGATAAATAAGCAAATAAATACAATTCCTTTTCCCAACAAAATGTTACAGAAGATGGTCAAGGGTTGATTGAGCTCTACCTCTTTTTTGGAGAACATAATGCAGCCGAACACCATCATTTTGTCCTTTTTCAAAGACCAGGAATGGAGAGGTTGAAAATCAGCACTTCCCAGTCCTAACCCCAAACAATGCATGAGTGAGGAACTTCTTACTCTCAATAGATATCTAATGTGGCTGCAATACTACCATTGCTGGCTGGAGCTACTAGAAACATTGGAAAAAGGAGCATGACAGCCTCCCCTTTTCTCTAATTATAAGTCTAATCAGCAAAGCGCAGCTAATTTTATATATACTGAGAGCATATGCACCAAAGACAAATTCCTTGTGTGTCCAATCACACTTGGCCAATAAAGAAGAAAGAAGAAAGAAAGAAAGAAAGAAAGAAAGAAAGAAAGAAAGAAAGAAAGAAAGAAAAGAATAAAGAATTGCAGCATTGTTTGAGAGTTCAAGGGTTGCCTGCTTTCAGAATTCTCCATTCACTAAGTATTCCACATCTTTCTTTTTTTAATCGAAAGTTGATTTTCTATGATTATTGAACACTCTTACACCTTGTTGGGATGGTGTTTTTTTTAGAAGGGAAGTGTGTGTGTGTGTGTGTGTGTACACTACTCTTAAAAAACCAACCAAAGGAATGTAAAATAATTATTGGGAAGAGCCTGTGCTAGGGAAATAATTGTTGGAAGAAAGGGATGGAATGGAGTATTCCACAGGAGGGCACTGAAGACTGACTGGTGGACAGGAGATCTTCAAAATGCAACATTTTGTCAAGTTTCTCTTGTTCAGTCCAAATACCATTTGTCCCTCTTTCCTCCCACTTGCACTGCCAAAATATATGTACTTTGTTTTAAAAACTTTTTCCCCCAAAATATTTATAAACACCAGTTTTTATGATCTGATTGAATGCTCTACTACTCTCTTTAAAATAATAATAATAGAGGTGTAAAATCTCTCAATGTTTCATTTAGAGTCCATAGCCATGTATGTGTATTGCCAAATTATCCCTTGCACACCATTTCCTGGTTGTTGTTGTTTTCATTTTATAATTCTTGAATTCATCTATTTATTTATTTAAAATATTGAGATCCATTCCTTCGCCAGTTTCTTAAAATACATTGTGATGTCTACATCCCCATTTGTGATGATGAATATTAAGTTCTTATCAAAAGAAAACAGGCAGCTTTTATTTTTCTACCTTGCATTTATTTTAGAGCAATGATGTCAACAATAAAATCAATGATGTTTCATTACTACAAATTCTGTTAACAGCACATCTTTGTTATTCAAAATTATTTAAATATAGCTCATTCAACAATCCTGTCCACATACATATGATTGATCTAGGACATCTTAATTGTTTCTAGCTATCAGGAAACTTCCTCTCAAAGAAAGTAGAGTTTTTAATGTATCCCTTGAAGTGTAAAAAGTTAAAATAAATATATGAACTCATATGAATGCTGTTCCAATATCTGCCTTTCATTTCTCTAAATGCCTTTTCAGTCACTTGAAATAGTGATTGAGAATTTCTTCTGAATTTCTCTTGATCAGATCTTTCACCTGGTTTGATTGGGGAAGAAGTGAAAGGATGGCCTTGCTAGTATCCTTGTTCCCTCTGACATGTGGCTTCATTAACTTGTAACCTCTTCTGGCCATACTTGCTTCCCAAATTATAAATGTCCCATATGAATACTGAGGGATTTCCATGCAGTTTAATTAAAACACATAAAGCTAAAGATTTCTGAAGAGATTATTAAAAAATGTAAACAAGCACATTCACCCAAATTCACCTAAAGCAACTTTGTAAGTAATCAAGTGCAAAAAGACCATATTACATCTCCAAAAGTTACGGAAATGTTCTTTTCCTTTAAGGGCAATTTCAAAAGCACATATTCTCCCTCCTCAGTTTGAAAGAGGTAAAACAGGGACATTTCCCCCCATTCATGCCAACTTTCTGAAAGGATCACTTACCTAAAGTTAAAGTTATATGACTTCTGCTAGATCAAATCAGCTGTCCATGAGATCCAGCATACAAAGTTATCCCATCAGATGTTTTAAAAAGCCCATCTAATATTTTAAAAAGTCCCCAAACAGAACATAAAGCAATAACCTTCTTCCACACTTATTCCCCAGCAAGTGATGTTCAGAACAATATCAGTATGAAGACATCACAATCATTAAAGCTTAGGAATCTTTCACTAAAACAACCCCCTATTTATGGGCCAACATGGTGGGATGTAGAACAAATGCTATGTTTTGGGGTGGGTTGAGGAGTCACAGTTCCATTCTTTGGCAGAAGTTCCAGGTAATAAAAAGATCCTAGAAATAGACTCTCACTGTGCTAATACACACTCTTACACATTTGCATTGACCATCCTTATTTAATTTGAACAGGCTTTGAATCTACGGTAGTTTATCTTGTAAAAATAGAAATTGTTGGTGGACTGCAGGGTGACTGTTGCATTATTTTACTTATGAAATGTCGGAGGCAAGCTATCCAGCCCATGTGCCTACTTCACCCCCTGGTCTGCTAAGAATGCTATGGGCAAAACTTTAGAAAAACAACTTGATATCTGTGTGTTGAGGAATATGCTTCTTGCCTTTCTCCAGCAAAAAATATTTGGTCCTCCACCATAAAATGTGCAATAATGGGAAGTTATTTGCAGAAGACTCCCATTTGTCAGCCAGCAATAGTCCATAAGCATTAATTGGAGGGAGATATTTTGGAAAGAATTTGTATTAAAATGTGTTATTGGAGATAAGCTATGGTGAAGAGCATTAGTTGCAGCCACATTCTTCAATTACCATGTCTTCATGATGACGGACCCTTATTCTTCCCTTCTCATGATACAGCATGGACAACGGACTTAACCTTATTGGAGCACAGGATGGGCAGGGCACTCGGTTAGGCTGGTATACCTTCAGCAGGCTCTGTGAAATAGAAGAGGAAATCATGAGCATCAGCTGTAAGAATGGACCTAGAGAGATCAAGAGGATTTACTATTATGAACTGGTAGATCCTGATTTCAATAAAGGAGAATATTTATAGCTCAGGTTTGACATAAGGGGTGCTTGGTTCTTTCTGTGCTAGGTTGTTTTCTTGCAGACATCTCATTACCCAGATTAGGTAACATCATCAGTGCTAGTGCTAGTGATGATACATAGTTTGGGTAATGAAAGATCTGTAAGAAAACAACCAAGCTCAGAGAGAACCAAGAATAAGTGGCTGGACTCTGATTCACATGTGGAATCACCAATACATTCAGAAGGCTCAGCCATCAAAAGTGGGGTCATATATTCTACTTTTAGACAGATATGCCAATCACACCAACAATTGTACTTTTATTCAGTATGATCAATGGGAAAAGATCTTTTATTTCTTCCAGCAAAGTTTACTTGTTCAATCAATGGTTGTTCTAATTTTATTTATGCTGGGATGGATTGCAGACCTTTAATGATGTGTTTTGCCTTGAACTAGCTTGAACAAAGCATCCTTAAAATTTGCTTCACAAAGCAACATGGCCCCCCTTACTTCTAAAGGTAAAGTGGAACTTCTAAATGTGAGTCTATATTATAAACTAGCATGTGCATAATTTTAGACAAAGGCCACTCTACTACTGCTTTTTAAACCTTGCTTTTCCAGTTCCTCTGCAAAGAACTGGGAAATATCACTCTACCAAGTCCCACCCACACTCCTTCATACCTGAACATAAGCATGATTTGTTGGCTTGAAGGTCTCATCGACAGGTGATGGACATTCTCCTTCACATCGATAGGCATTATACTTCTTGGGATGCACAATCCAGCTTCCAAAGCCAGTCTTATCAAAATCCACCATCATATCGACTCTTTTGCATAGAGATCTGCCTTCTTCTGCCCACTTGGAGGATTGGAGAGTATTCAGTTTAATTCTTTGTTTTTGTTTCTTGTTCCTACGATGGCGACGTCCTCCAGCTTCTTTGGTTGTGTTATCAAACAGAACATGCTTGGACATCTCTACAGTTTTAATAAGACTTGAACCCTGAGAAGGCTCCATGGGTTCCTTATCTTTGGAGAAGACCACCAAGAGCACTCTATCAGGCCCATTGTGGACAAAATGCTTTTCATCCTCTCTAGAATTATTATGGGCATGCTTATCCTGGAATGCACCTGCTGTTGAGTTACTATTATCCTCAAATATATTCTCTTCTTCCCAGTCTTGCTGTGGGACTTCTGGAATCTGAAATCCTGATGGCATCCCTTGGTGGAGCCAAAGATGTAATAAGTTAGTGATGTTGAACACTTTCCAGGGTGAATGGTTGAGGGAGAGGCTACTCACAAAAGAACCAAGCAACATCCTATCTGTGCAAGTCTGATTCCCATAACATGGGTAGTTGTGGCTGTGATAAATATGCACGGTGATATTTCTAGATTGAGAGAAAGTCAGTAGATGAACCCGAAGCTGTGCCAGCTTGATATCACAGCTGCTAGAGAGGGAAGTCATGTCAAAGGAGAAGTCCCAGTGGCCCCCAAATTGGAATGAAGCTGGAAGACAGCAGAAGGATAGCAATTACACAATAAAGTTCATGCTTTGAAATGTTAGCATAGATCCCAAAACTTTTCCAAAAATATCATGTAGTAGGAAGAGATTTCAATGAGAAATAAAATTAATGAAGGAAAATGTGGTGTTGGAAGAATGTTCAATGATGTTCAAATTTGTAATTGTAATTTGGGACAGTATTATATAATGTCTCATCTCCTAGATCAAACTTGGAGAATTAATTTTTCTGATTGTTTGCATTCAAAGATGAGTGCAGTTTGTAAGACCCATACATTCCCCAATCCATTCATGCTACTTTTCCTAAAAGCTTTCCATTCTTAAACTGAATACAAATTAATGTTCAATGGAAAGAGCATAGCCTGGTGCCTTAACCATTAGATCAAACTCAATTTCAAAGCTTCATATCCTTCCAATATTCTCATCACTTAATCTTCATCACTATATCTTCATCAAGATTTACAGGGGGAGTATGCTAAACTAAATACCTTTTGATTGTTCACACATTTACACAAAACCATAGTACCAATATCTGTTTATTGTGTGATTCTAGAAAGACATTTTAGCCTAGTGGTTAAAACATCAGGCTAGAAATCCAGAGACCATAAATTCTAGTTCTGCTTTAGGCACAAAGCCAACTTTGGGCAGTCACTTTCCCTCAGCCCTAGGAAGGAGCAATGGCAAACCACTTCTGAAAAACCTTGCCAAGAAAACCACAGGGACTTGTCCAGGCAATCCCTGAAAAAACACACATGATTGAACAGAAGGGGGAGAAAGCTAATTGTAGTTCATTTATAAATCATGCTTAAGCAAGAACCCAGAATCTTCCTTATCTAAGTTGAGGCACTAAGATCAAATAGGCTACTGAAGGCACCAAGTGAAATACTTCTCTGCCACCTCCTACTTTTTAGCTAAACTACAGTCAGGTTAGAAAGACCAGAGCATGTTAATCCATGCTTTTATCTCACCAAAAAAGAATGAGACTTAAATATCAAGGTAAGCATATGAATTCCACGATCATCAATAACAATCAAGACATTAGTGTGCATTCTCACTTATTTAGGAATTTAAGAACCATTGCACAAAACAATGCATTCTTAATTTGCTAATTAGCTCTCTTGGTTGGCTGCAAATTATGCCTCCAGCCTCTGTCCCATACTAGAAAGGTTGCCCTAGTAGCCAAGCCATTAACTTTCAACTCAAGTCTTTGCTGAGAGTCAGTTTAAGGTTAAGGTTAAGGCATCAGGCAAGAAATCAGGAGGCTGTGAGTTCTAGTTTTACCTTAGACATAAAACCAGATGGGTGACCTTGAGCCAGTCACCCTCTCTTAGCCCTAAGAAGGAGACAATGGCAAACCATTTTTGAAAATCCTTGCTAAGAAAATTGCAAGGACTTGTCCAGGGAGTTACCAGGAGTCACTCTGACTCAAAAAAAACACCACATACACACAAACACACACACAGAGCAGTCTCTGCTCCTCCAAACTGGCAATATGGGGAGAACAGCAATAGCTTATTTATGAAGTTGTAACATTTATGAAATGCATAAAAGGCAAATATGTGTTTAAACTATTTTGTGAATTACTCCTTGTGTTTCACAAATAAAGACATTGGCAGCCTGTACTTAAGACTTACAAGAAGGAAAAGCTTCTGGGGGAAAAACGTTTATAAGCAACTAATATTAACCTGGGCTTGCCAATAGCAGCTCCATATATCTCTGCAAACTACTGCTCGCACATCAGTGTCTTCCAGCTAATTCTTAATATCCAGTATTGGTCAACTAATTAATTAATTGGATTGTGGATGTTCAAAGACCAAATCTTATTAAATGCCATTGAAATCTGGATTCCACATCCTGGGTTGCTTTGATAATCCCTTCCCATTCCTTGTAATATTCTTGAAAGGCTGTAATAATTTATTAGGAGTTGTTTTAAAAACTTTAAAGTGGAAAAGGGATGGAGGGAAAATTCAATGTTTTACAGCATCATAATGGACTTTGCAGAGCTGAACAGAACAAATAAGAAAGTCCAGGAGAAAGTTGGTACTTCACACATCTGAGAGTTAGAGGCCTGGGTCTGTGTGGGTGTTAAGAAATCCTAGGATTAACTGAGTTACATCCCATCAAAAGGATCAGGTATCTAGGGGTGGCATGGAGGTTGGTCATTACATCTTGAGACTCCCCAACTGGAAAACATTACTAAAATAATAATCAGCCAGCATCAGGACCCTCTTGTTCATTGAGATTGATGAAGTGGCATTTATTGCAATGAATAGACGGATAAAATAACCTTTATTGTCATTTTTTTACTGTTAGCACACTGGCACACATTAAAAATGAAATTCTGTTGCCTGCTCTCAAAACAAAGTATGTATCAACCCATACACATACATAGCACACATATTCACATACTTTATACATACATATGTGTATGTATGTTGATATATATTTTCTTTGGAATATACCGTATCAGGACTCACTCAAGCATCACTTACATGCCATGCCCTGAATAGAAGGAAGTGAACAACCAATGATCTTTTTTGCCATCCTCACCATTCTCTGGACCGACTTCCTGTTCTCAAGCAATGCCTCCAAATCAGACAATAATGCAATATGACAGGATGCTCATGCCTCTAATGCTCAGATGTGTGAACTACCACACTTTATTTACTCTGTTCAGCTCTCCAAAGTCCATTATGATACTATAAAATATGGAATTTCCCCTCCATTCCTTTTCCACTTTAAAGCTTTTAAAATAGCTCCTAATAAGTTATTACAGCTTTTCAAAGGAGTGGGAAGCTTTTCAAAGGAGTGGGAAGGGATAATCAAAGCAACCCATGGCTCCTCCATTAATTGCCATGAAACCCAACAAGACTGATTTATATTTTGTGTTTCTAGACCACCCTTCTTCCATCAAGTTGCAAGCCATAGAATCATCTTTGATCTTGTAAGCAATGAATTCCACCAACTCATACCACCACATTCTGAGTGGTTCAGGGCTGTGAATATGAGTGAGTTTCCATATGAGGGTGATGCACATGGAACCTGTTCATGCTATTTCTCTGGGTTTCTATAATATCTTAGGCTAACATGGGTTCAGTTATCAGTGGCCTAGAAACACCCAACTACTGTAGCATGAACCAACTTATCAGGGGAAGGAGTTACTTCAAGACAGCCATTCTGCTTTCTGAACCCAAAGTTAGGCGTGTTTTGAAGAATGAGTGTAGAGACACGTGAGAAGGACCCTATCTGTGGAATGTGGAAACCCAATCATGTTTCTGAAGTGGACTTGCCCATGCTGTCAAAGAAAGGGGTGCTTTTGCAAGCCAGTTTTCCCTTCCTTTGAAAGCAGTGAAGGAACCTGCTGATCTGCTCCTTTCACTTTTACCTGCCAGCAGGTTAGTGTCTCCCACTCCATGCCTACCTTGGCTCTGGGGAACTTTTACCTGCAACCTTCCAGGGAATCCTTCATGAATCACCTGCATCTATTGGCTCTCCCCAATACACAAAGGTGCAGAGTTTGTCACTTTGGTACCCCATTCCCACCCAGGAATATCTGCAGGATGTCAAAAGAGTGAAGGATGTGGATTGGTCCTCCTCTGCAGACGACTGCGGGGAGGGGGGGAAAGCCGGGGTGGGGGCCGCAATCCACAACGAGGAATAGGGGACGCGGGTCTGGAACCTCACAGTCACCGCTATCACCCCTTTCTAAATACAAGTCCAGCCCTGTTATCCCTCTTAGATTATTATTATTATTATTTATTAGATCAAGAGAACCGCGGAACTTACTTCGAGCCACCAGGCTGAGGATGGAGTCGGATTCTTTCAAAGCCGAGACTTCGGCAGTGGACTGACCCAGGTGGTTGCCGGCAAGCAGGGAACGGTAGAGGTGCAGCATATACACCGGGTACGCGACTCTGGGGTGCCGGAGGCGGACAGGGGCTGCGGCGGAGGGTTCTTCGGTTCGCTGCGGGGAGAAGCCGGTAACGGCAGGCTGGAAGCTGACCAACAGGTTGAGGAACACCAGGGTCCAATAGGCCCGCTTCTGGATCGAAGTGAATCTGGAAGACATCTCCGGAATGGGCTTGGCAGGAGCGGAAGAATTTCCTTTCCCTTTCCTATCTTCTCTTCTGCAAAACTTCTCTCTCTCTTTTCCCCCCCGTCCTTCTCCTGAGCAACCCCGAGCAACTTCTTCTCCTTCTCTCTCCAGCTTTCTTTCTCTCAATAGCTCGCCGAGTTTTTATACCTGGACTGCCTAATCTTGCCAGCCTTTGATGTCAACAAACTGTCCGGATTTCGACGTCCTCCACACGTTCCCTATTCTCATGCAATTCTACACCCTGCGCTGCGCCCCCTCCCCTCCCGCACCCCGCACCACCACGAGGAAGGGGTGACGAGGACCAGCAATTAATTACCCTCCGCCTTCCCATACATCACCCCAAGCGGGATGCGAGCGATGTGATTCTTTCACAGATGCTTGAAAAGAGCCAGATCTCGGGTGGGTGCTCTTCAGCCGCTCCGCCTCCTCCACTTCTTTCTGATTATCCGGTCGGTTTTTTTGATCTTTTGTTGCGAGAATCGGAAAACTCGGATCTCAATGGGAACTGAGCCGCTTGTGCGTCCTTTTAATCTTAGGGAAGAGATGAAAGTTGATGTGGTCTAAATCCTGCCCGGGGGAAGAGACCTTTGTTCATTTCGTGTTATCAATTTTGTATTCCAAATGTATCTAGCCATCTAGTTCTGTATGGACTCTTTGTATGCACATTTGTGCGTGTCTGTATTCATTCATTTCGCGCCAAACTTAAAAGCCTAACCTTCACATATTTATTTCTAAGGAAGCCTTTGTGTTGTACTTTTGTAGTAAAAACAACAAAGAGTTTTCTGGTAGTTTGGGGATTAAGCGATTTATTATCTCAGAGGCCTCCCTTTCATCTGACAAAAGTGATGATGAAGATTAATCAAAAAAAATATTTCTCTCACCTTCAGAGAAGGTGGCTGCACACTTCTGCTTCCAAAGGCTCCTTCTAATTTATTGCAACATCGAAGAGTTCTTTTAAAGCACAAAAATTATATTTGCTTATCTTGTCTTTTATGCCTAGGCTTCTGAGACCCAGGAGCTGCAGATAAGCAGACTGTTATGCAGGTGAACGTTGCTGATTAAATTGCTGGTCTTTGAAGTATTGGAAGAATCATTGTGCTCTATTAAATCTGGGAAATGCTACCATTAAAACACACACACACATACTTTTCCCCTAAATGTCAATATTGTGAAATATTGTGACACAATATTGTGTCAGGGCTCAGACCAAATTGAGTGAATCTGAGTTCTTTCTCTGAATGCATATCTGAGACTGTGTATTTGTTGATTTATTTACCTGTATTTATTTAATTACTTTATATGTTGCTTTCAGTCTGGAGGTTCCCATATTTTTACTTGCAAAAATATCTGGGTCTGTGTAAATGGCTAAAATGATCCTGTAAGTTTCTATAGTGGACTTGAACTTGGGGTTTCCTTCCTTCCTTCTTTCCTTTCTTCCTTCCTTTTTCTCACCCACCTTTTTTCCTAGTTCAAATCACATCACCTCTTTTTTTAACGGAATGGACTTTGCTGAATAAAACAATGTAAACAGATTTAAAAGACCATGATAAAAATAGTTGCTAACCCGATGCCTTATAATGGAACATCTGTGCTCTGTTCACATATTAATCTATTTTATTTTTCCTAAAAGTGTAAGAGCCTGCATTTTCCAAAAAAACTGGCTTTTCAGTTTTGCTTTAAACTAGGTTCATTCTAAGATTTCCTATTTTCTTAGATTTTTTAAAAAGTTATTCTTTCAGGTCTCATGATTTGGATAGATTCCATTCTTTTCTTATTTCCTTGATAGCTTGTAAAAGGGGAAAGTTTATAGATATCCTAATAAAACCAACAAAATGTCATTGTATGGCAAGCAAAAGTTGTTTTTTAAAATGCAGCTGTAGATAGAGGTAGGCTGTTTTGCTTTTTTTTTTCTTGGCTGTTTCGACTAACTCAAATGTTATCAACTTCACATTTCCATTATTTTATTTACTCATTTACTTAAGAGTGATATTATTTTATTAGTTATTGCTATGGAGAAGATTCTGCAAATAGCCTGATTGTATGCCCATGAAATATGGACACTGTAGCTTCCTTCCTTCCTCCTTCCCTCCCTCCCTTCCTCTCACTCACCTTTTTTTCTTCTCTCTTTCAATAGAACTATTATTTGTGAATGTGCCCTTTTATTTCACCAAATAGGATAAAAATGGGGATTGGGGAATCTCAACCATATTTATCCTGACCTTCCTTCCCAGATTTTTTTTATTCTAGAATAGGTTTTTACTGCCACCAAGTGGTTTTACAATTTTTCTTCCTTTTCCAACCAAAAATCATTTTCCTGCATATTTCTAAATCAACACTTGTAATTAAACTGAGTTGATTCAAAACAGGAAAACATATGTTTCTTTATAAAGGCTTTGGATTCTATTCTGTCTTAAATTACCATGATCATACAACTTCAGGTACTGAAGGTACTGAAATTTTGTTACATGGTGTTAGACCACAATTGTTACCAATCATACATTGAAGCCCTGTTTTATGTATAGGGTTGTGGCCAAATAAACTATGAATATCTAATGCTGACAGAAGTATTTATTTATAATTATTTTTATTTATTTAAGATTTGTTTATACATTTATTCAATTTATATAGCCCTCTATCCCATACAGATACTTATAATTCTGAGCAGCTAATGAAAAATAAAAAATATGTTCAATTCAAGAAACAGACAAAAGGTAAACTGGTACCTAGTGGCAAAACCATACACTACTTTTAGTAGATTGCCCATAGTTTTGAACACCCAGACATTTTACACACAAGCACACGTATACACACATATCTTTAAACATGAAGATAAAAGCTAACACAAACTAATATAAAGAAAAAAGGAGAAAGAAATAAAAGAAAAATCAAAAAGTGAATAATTTAAACTATTTTTCAGTGATCTGAACCTATTAACATTTACACTATTTTTATGAAGCTCCAATTTTTATTTGCTCCATGATAGACTTTCCAATAACAGACCAAGGAGAGTCTGGTTAGCCAAGTACTGATAGCCCCTGTTACTGTAAGGCAGAAGTTTTTCTTTTCTCCAAAATACAAAAGAGCAATTGGGGTTTGGTTCAAAACACTGAGTTCCTTTGCAAGAAAAAAGAGACTGCTGTCCTAAGTGCTGAAAAAGAATTGGAAAATCCAAGTTTGATTATTTAACCAACTTTGGAGAAAACTGGGAAATCTGATGAACTAAGGATCATTCTAATCCACATGGAAGCAGGTTGCCATTTTAGGTTTTTACATGAGTTTTTCCAGATGTCACCCAACAGCATTCTTTACCAAGAGCTGTGTGATCTGTGAGCCTATGATAGCAAATACTCTGAAGTGGTAAACCTTAGCTATTTCATTTGAGCTGTATATACTGTATTTCTAAAATTATAAAAAAAAAAATATGGGCAAAAGTTCTTAATTTCTTTGTTTTAGAACTAGCTGTTATATTTTCATGTTTGCTATTACTCAGGTTTTCTTTTGAAGTCTTCCCAAAAGGGTTCTTTGCCTTGAATACAATGTATATACAGCTTCAAAGTGAAAAGATCAAATTAAATTAATCCATACAGATAAAATATAAGAGTCAGTCCCTTCAAGTCACATAATCTGTTTGAAGGTTTTGTTTCAGAAGCATTTCATGTATAATTCTGAGCACTTAAAGTCTAAACATGTTTTACAATCAATTAACATATCTTGAACATTTAGTTTGTAAAGCAAGCTTGTACTTCAAAAAGTCTTACTATCAAGATTCAAAAGCTGCTGAAAATAATGGGAATTATTTATCAGTAACTTCAAAGAGAAACTTAACATATGAATAATTGGTTTAGTTTTCTTAAAAAAGAAATACTTAGAAGATAGGGAGGCAATTTTAGAAGCCAGTTTTGAGGTTGAATAACTAAGGGGAAAATTAATTTCATGAAATGATGCTCAAAGAAAATGCATTTGTAAAATGTATTTTTTTAGACAGAGAATTTACTAACACTATCCTGACAGAGTGCACCAGTGGATATATACGGTAGTTCTAAAAATCTAGAATTGACAGTTTTTGTAAAAACAAAGCACATGTTCTTAGTAATGTAATAATGTAATATTTTAAAGAAATGAGAAAATATATAATCTATTTCTGTAAATTCTGGTACAATGTTTGGACTATTTTGAGGGGCAAGATTTTTAGGAGGGCTGCATTATAAAATAATTCCACAAAATATGTTCCTATAGTTTGAAATAACACATCTCCCTTTTTCATCATATAATTATATTCTGATTTATAGGCATTTATTTAGACCCCAGCTCATCCCAATGCACACTTTGCCACCTTCCTTTGTCACAGTTAATCAAATTTTATCTGAATTTTTAAATGTAAAGTTCTTATTGTTTTTAATGTTTTAACATATTAATGTTTTATATGGTATTTTAATTACATGACTGTAAGCCACCTAGAGTTGCCTTGGCAAGATGGGCAGCATAGAGGTCTAATAATAAAATAAATAAATAAAATGTATACTTTTGCATTTCTGTATGAGAGTGAAATTCTCTGAGAGTGGTGGATTTCTTGACCAAATACAAATAGAATTATTCTGTAATTTTAATAAATATGCTAAATGGTGCACTGTATATGCAAAGAGTTATAAATACGTTTTTATGTTCTTAATGCATATTTGATGAGAAAAAACAACTATGGTTTATATGTAAAGTTTTCTTTTAAAAAAGTAGAGCAGGAAATATTTAAAATTGCTAAATATTTTATATTATAATGTATAAGATATGTATAATAGAGTACTTTAGCAAAGATTTTAAGGTGATGTATCCCTTTTGATTCAATTGCCAAATGTTGCTTTGAAAGCTGCAATAAAGGAAGTGTAGTTTTGACCCACATTGTGTTTTAAGCAGCTCTAAAGCACAAATAGTGAATTAGATATGCAGCACAGGCCTAATAAATTTCAGCATTAAGATATTATGGAAACAAACTTTGCCTCAAAATTAATACATTTTTTATTTATAGTGTGTTTCTCTCCACTGTATCATTCTACACATCGGTCCAGCATATAACTCATAAGCAAACCCACCAATACAGAGAATGACAAATAAAAACATTGAGAGACTGAAATGCAGTGAATGGATCCAGCAATAATACATTATAGCATCATAATGGTAAAGCAACAGATCAAAACTATTTTGGCTCAAGGCAGAAATAAAACAATGAAATAAAAACAAAGCATTGTTATATATGATACCAATAAAGGAGAATATTTGTAGCCCAGGGTTGACATGAGGGGTCCTTGGTGCTCTCTGAGCTTGCTTGTTTTCTTGCAGATGTTTCATTACCCAAATTAGGTAACATTATTAATGCTAGTCATATATGCTATATATGCTAGTATATCATATGAAACATAGATAATATATTACAATAGAATAGAACAGAATAGATTTAACAATATAATAATGCCACAATGCAGTAATATACTATATCAATGTTATGGATATGCTGCTACATTATGATAGGATAGTTAGGGAAATAAAAAGCTATCCATTTTATTACTGCATAAGATGAACCCAAATCCTCCCATTAGGTTTAAACTAATAATAGAAGATATTAAGGGAGCTAAAAGTTTCTGAAACTCTATATAACATTTCCAACGCTACTTTTCCAGGGGCTACTTTCAAGTCAAAACAGTGGCATTGCCCCTTTAAGAGGAAAAAAAGAGATAGTGACGTAAAATAGGAGTAGGCGAATCGGCACGACTACCTCTCGCGAGATTACGCACGAATAATCCTACGAGAGGTGTTTTTTAGTGCAAGATGGCGACGGCTGGAGTTGGGGCCTCAGCGCCTGAGGATGGAGGCGAAGGGGAGGCCACCCCACCGGCTGTTCCGGAGCCGATGGCTGGGGAAGCTGCGGGACCAACTGAGCAGGGAACAGGGGACTCGGAGACCGGGTGAGACCTGGCGGTATGGCGGTCAAAGAGATCGAAATTGGAATCTGAATTTCTATTGGCTAGGTCTAAAATCAGAGGGGTACTTCTATTGGCCGGAGGTCTCGGATCCGCTTTTCATTGGTCAGAATTTTGATATTCCGCCCAATGAACTCCATCCGGGTTTTTTTCTCCCCGCCTTTCGCATCCCGGCTTTGCAGGAAAGCTTTCAATGGCGGGATGTAACGAGCTTGCCTCCCTTCCAGATGTTTAGACTACAGTTACCAGAATTCCCAGCCAGTTGCAATTACTTAGGCCGCTGTCTCATTTAATTTAATCCTAACAGCCTCCATTTACCCGGTTTGTGGAGGCTTCCAGATTCCTTTGGGAACATAGAGACCCAAGTTCTCTGTAGGGCAGGGTTTGGCTATAGTCATACAGCTGCATTCGCCTTTTGCTGCCGCCTGTACCCTCATGTTCTTTGCTTGCCTCTTGGGTTTGTTGAACTGCAAATCACAATTTCTGGCTTAATGTGTTGCATGAGCAGGCATGCAGCCTATGAGGTATTTAAATCAGGGGTCTCCAACACTGGCAACTTTTAAAACTTGTGGACTTCAACTCCCAGAATTCCTCAGCCAGCTCTGGGAATTGAAGTCCACAAGACTTAAAGTTGCCAAGGTTGGAGATCCCTGATTTAAAGCATGGCTAAACAGATTATGGTGTACCTTGTTAAATGTCACCAGCTCCGCTGTTTCCTACTCTGGAATCAGGCTAGATATTTCTCCAGCATTATTTCTTCTCTGCTTCTGTTTCTTTTAATATGTGGCTGGTGTTTATTAGACCCTAACTTAGTTCCCATTCCATGCTGTGCCTCCCCTTCTTATTTAGTGGCTACTTTGGTTAGTAACCATTCACAAATACAATGGAAATAGAAATTTAATTTCCAACCAATGTGCAAATTTAGGACCCACATCCATGCATCTGAGTACAAGAGTGGAAGAATTTAGTCTGAATGAGACTGCAACTTGTCTTTGTCAGTCATGTTTACTTGGCACTAAATGTGATTGTAAAACAGCCCCTGGGTTTGATTCCTGCTTTCTTCTTTAAAAGTATGAAGTTATTAGTGATGGTGGAAGAGACATGTTTCTGCTTAAAACCATTAAGTGTTGCTCCTGGGCAATTAACTGAGTTAAAAGAAAAAATAGTCTAGGATAAAGACATTTGCTATGCTTCTTTATTGGCAAATACCAGATCAGTTCAGTTATAGTTACCTGACTGAGAAGTGATTTAGTCTTTTTACTGTGGTTTTTGATAGCTGTTTTGGGTTATAGCTTTCCACTGAGTTTAAACATAATCTGGTGCTTGGAGAATAGTTGAGAATAGATCAACTGGAGTATATCATATTTATCCATGTTCTGAGAACCAAACTTAAAACAATCCCTCCAAAGCTAACCTGTATGACAAAATTACGATTTGGATGAAATTATAGGAATGGTTACTATATATGCCAGTGATAGCAAACCTTTTAGATACCGAGAGCCCAAATTGCACGTGTGTGCATGCTCAAACTGTAAGGTGTGCATGCACGGACATGTGCACATGCACAGCAGAGACCTGAAGACCAGCTGGCTGATGGGAGGTGGGGCATCCCAACACCGGCAGCGCGGCAAGAGGTAAGATCTTTTTCTTTCGTGAGCTTCTGTTTCGTTTGCAGGGAAACAGAAGCTCGTGAAAGAAACGCCACAGAGGTCTGACTTGGGGCGACGTCGTGTGTGCCAGTAGGGAGGGCTCTGCGTGCCACTTCTGGCATGTGTGCCATAGGTTCGCCATCATTTAATGTGATTAAAAATATGCATATTTGCCAACAAATAATGTTATAAATTGAAGTGTCACAGTGAGCCCGCCTTAACTGCTCAGCATAAAGGGAAATCTAATGAATAGAAATGCTTGAGATGACTGAAGCCTTCCCTTTTAAGAACCATTGAAAAAGATTCTTGCAATGAAGCTATGGTTTGTACAACTAGACCTACATTTTCCCGAGTCCAGAGGTGGATTCCTAACGGTTCGGTCAGGTTCTACCAAACAGTTAGTAACCTCCCAGTTCGGTAGAACCGTTAGCAACCCGGGCCTGCCACACCCCAGGCTAGTTCTTTTGGTGGCGCCCTCTTGGATTGTGCTTCTGCGCATGCACAGAAGCTTTTGTTAAGCAGCAGCTGCAGTGCGCCCCTGAGTGAACCGGCAATAAGATTTAGAACCCATCTCTGCCGGAGGCAATGAAATATTTGTCAAAGCAGATTCAACCCTGGTACTTCTGTTTAAAAGGATAAGATGATGGATAAATATGTAAAAAAATAGCATCCAATAGTTTTGATTTGTTTTCAAGAAAAAGAAAAGATAGCTTGCTTTGAATCAGCTTTTCTCTCTCCCTCTAGCTTTTTAACATTTTATTAAATTATGTGATTCCTGCCTTTTAGTAATGGGGGGAGGGGGGAGTTGTTTGCTCTAAATATAAAAGTAAACACCTTTTTGGGATATTGGAGTAAAACAAAAGCATATAAATCTCCAAGTTCAGTTTAAATGTAAAAATGCTAAATGCTAGAATCAATAGACTCATTTTGTTAAACATTTAAAATTAATAAAACTATTTATGAACCTGTAATAATGACTTTTAATGTCTTTCAGGGGTGATGCATCTCTAGCTGATGTCACTGCTACCCTGGAAACAGAATCATCCAGTGGAAAGGATGCCTTGGTGTGTAAACAAAACCTGCAGTGTAGATATAAAGCATGTTTCATTATTGATGTCTGTATGTTAAAATCTTTCTAATAGATGTATGCAGATTGAGAGTTATTGTATTTTTATTTCCAGTTTGAAAAGTAAATGGCAGTGTTAATTTGCAGTTCAAGCTTATTGGATTTAAAAATTCATTTGGGAAAAAGTATATAGACATTTATGCAATTCCTTCAACCCTTTAAATTAATTTGAAGGTACTTGATTTGATCAATCATCTTAGCAATTCAGTTCAGATATTTCAATCAAATTGAATATTCAAATCAAACCTCACATAACCATACTAAATAAGACTGATTTGACAAAAAGGTAAAAATCCAAGATACTGAAATCAGAATCAAGTGTTGGTTTTGCAGTTGTGTTTAGTCCCACAATATATGTCCTGGAATGTGAAAAGAAATAGTATAAAGAAATCTCATCCATGAAGTTGAGCAGGTGGGGATACAGTGGTTGCATAGGAAGACATGCTTACTGGAAGAAAAATATTTTAACTGATCTTGGTGGCTTTTTGTTTATGCAAATGTTGTTACAGGAAGGTGTGGGTGATGGTTCAGAAGCCATGGATAATCAAGCTAGTTCTGTGGATGAAGATAACGGAAGACAACTTGGAGAGATTGAACTGCAGTGTGGAATTTGCACCAAGTGGTTTACTGCAGAAACATTTGGAATTGATACCACGTATGTAGTACCACAATATTAATAGAATCTCTCTTGATCAGGGACAGATGTTCAGTAGAAGTAATCAAAACAGTCTCTCCAATCTTTCCAAAAGAGGGCAGCATATGCTTATATCTCAGGTTGATTTCAAATAATTGGTGGGTATCAGTTGAATTTGAAACTTCTCTTGTTATATAAACATGGCTTAGTTTCATTAACAATTTATTTACATAATTATTTATAAATAAACAAAAACTGAGATTGTTCACTTTATTTTGTTGTTCAGCAATAAACTATTGGCAATTACTGTATATAAAAAAACATCCCATATAGGAACAGGAATAAAAAATGTCTTCCTATTACATTGCAAGAGACATTTAATAGAAGAAAAAAATAATACCAGAGTTTTTCGGGTGGCATACTTTAATTGTTTGAACTAGCATCAAATGGCTATGTTCCAGGCTGTAAAAACTTTTTTCCAGTTCTTAACATCTGCCACAATATGTTAGAAGGCCATTTAAAAATATCAAATCTGTGATTCAGTTGAATATGTCTATACTTCATTGTGGCTGCTTTGTGATTCCTGTGTACCTGAATTTAGATATCACCCTAAACCCATAATCCAATTTGTAAGGCATTGTGTGAACCCAGACAGTGGGTTACAGGTTTATTATTTAATAAATTGTGGATATGTAGATGTAACATAATATTATAGATGTTTTTAAGTACACATACACACATCTTCCTACTAAGCTATTAGGGGCTGAGGGTCTTCCTTTCCTATTTTGGCTGTATTCAGAACACTAAGACCTGTGTATATTAATCAAGGCAGTTGTGCTGTGTAAATTGTAATGCTTAATTCAGGGGTCCCCAAGCCCCAGGCTGCGGCTTAACTACTGGGCCTTAAGTTGTTCGGAACCAGGTCGAGGAAGTGGTGGGGTTGCTGCTGCTCGCACGGTACCATCCCCTCGCTCTTCCCTCCCCTCCCCCCTCAGTCCGCAAAGCCAGAAAGATTGAGGAACTCTGGCTTAATTCATTTGGTTTTGAGTACGCCCAGCCATTTTAGATAGAACATCCAAGTATTTTCGGGGTGAGGATTTATATATTTCCCCTTACATTTCCATGAAAATTTGAGGCTGCTTGTTTGCAGCAATTTCTCTGAAATGTTTGACAGCCTTGGCTAAAGCTGAGTGGGGAAATGCTGTTTTGCTGGCTCATTGTGAACAAATAATCCTAAAGCTGTAAACATATATGCAGTTAATCAGCAGAGTGATAGGACATTTATCTTTTAAAAAACCCCAAGGGGTTTTTATGAGCTGTCATCTACAGACCAATTCTTAGTTCAGTGCACATAAAATAAACATACTGATACCATGGTTTATTCTCCACCAACTTCATGATTTGAAACCATTCTAATCCATCTGTATAGAGCACCTCATACAAAACCAGGACTAAACAAGCATTGACTTCAGATGTCTCAAGAAAATGCAGGCTCTGCTGAAAATCTGAAAACAGTTTGTGTCACTTGGTAGTCAGATTCATGACAGTGTTTCTCACTGGCTCAAATTTGGTAGTTGGCCTGAAGACTTTATGTTCAGAGAGCTTTACTTTGATGTTCAGATTACAAAAAGGATCAAACAAAGTTATCTGTTTTTGTGTTTATTGCCTCTATCTATGTCTATTGATGAGGAAGAGGAGCAGCAGGGTGCTAAATTGCTAAAGTTGGAAGGAGTCAGGTTGTGTGTCTACAGTTTTCCTCTATTATTTGAGAAAAGTTTTGGATGTCTTTAAGCATTTAGTAGGCGAGTTATCTTTTAATTCAATGTACCATTTTATAATTTTTTATTAATATTGCCTCTAGATTTATACTTGAGGTATGGGTGAATGGGGAAGAGTCTTGCAAAAATAGTTTTTGGTAAATGGCTTAGCCTGCCAAAGTGTTACTTTACTGAGTTTGTAAAGTTACTGTACATTTTTCTTCCATCTGACTTATTGAGAACAACCACTGAATTATTGTTTCAGAGCCTGCCTTCCTTTTATGACGAACTACAGTTTCCATTGCAACATTTGTCATCACAGTGGGAACACATACTTCTTAAGAAAACAAGCAAGTAAGCTGGTAGAAAAAAGTTTCTATTGTTGTCTTTTCCTCATTCTCTTTCATATTTATAAACTACAGGAAATGGGATTATCTCCAGTACTCTTAATCCTTTATCTTAGTTATTAAGCCATGAACACTGTATGAGATACCTTAGATTTAGATTAGATGGCCTACATGCAAACATATGGTCCCTGACTGGTCTATTCCCTTCCCTGGCTTTATTGGTTGTTCATTTTTGAAAATACTGGCCTTACATGCAGTCCTTGCTTAACAACAGTAATTGGGACTGGAATTTCCATCACTAAGTGATGCGATGGTAAAGTGCAATGTCACATCCTTAGCAACAGCGGTTCTGCAGTCCCCAGTTACCACCATTAAATGAATCACCGTCGGTCATTAAGAGAGGACCGCACTATATCTTTTGATTTCCTTCCAGCATCCATTTTGACTTTGCTTGTTGGAAGCTGGCAGGGAAGGTCACAAATTCTGGTCTTGTTTCTGCAGGACGCTGCAATGGTCAGAAATCCAGGCTGGTTACAGAACATGCTGGTTGCTGAGCACATGGATGGTGATCATTTGACTGTAGGGGCACTGTGATGGCCAGAACTTTGAGGATCAGTCTAAGTAGCACTTGTTCAGTTGTTACCTGGGGACCACCTGTATCACCAAAACCAAAAGGAACATAACATTATTGAATTTATCTGATTTAACATTGTAGGTCTCATGTTAGCTCTATACACAATCAAGACTCCCAAGATATACAGTACCATCTATCTTTCTCTTCTTTGCCCATTATTAAACCAATGTTGATATTTCCTCTATAACATTTTTTCCACTCACACCTCTCTTAACTCCTGATGTTTATTTCAGACGATAGAATGTTATTGAAGAAGCTGGTCTCCTTTCTCTGTCTCTTTTCTTAAAGATTTGAAAGAAATGTGTCTTAGTGCCTTGGCAAATCTGACTTGGCAATCAAGGACGCAAGACGAACACCCCAAAACCATGTTCTCAAAAGACAAGGTATGGATCAATTCTCCCTGCTTTGGTTTTGGTCCCCTAGAACAACTAAATCATGTAGTACAGTTTTGCTAGTGGGTGGTGAAAGAAACCTCTTACCAGAAGAGTAAGATTAAATGATTTAATATTGAAAATATTTATCTGCACTTTCCATGGCTAGGCAGCATTCAAACCCATTTAGTAGACTAACTAGTGCAATTAAAAAATTTCCATGGAGCCAATGCAGTAAGTAGTAGGCCATTTCTGAGATGAGTTAAAAGTATTTTCCAAAAGTTTGCAACAGCTACAATTCTCAGAACCGGCTTCAAGAACAGTTTCCTGGTATCGAGTACAAAGGGAAGCCTGATTTGGTAGCAAGAATTCTTAGGAAGGTTTAAGCTTTTTGCCCCCTGAGAAGTGAGTGCTTTGTGGTTTCAGACTAATGAGAATAAGCTTCGTACATTTTGCTGAATGTTGAGAATCATTTCATACTCGTGATAAGAGGCCATTATATCAGCCATGCTCTCTCATGCTACATGTCTCCTCATATAGAAAACTTACATTTTCTTGGCAGGAATGTATGTTAGAAGAGCATTCAGTCATATGTCATGCTGTTGATTCAAAATGTGTGTATATGAAAGAATGTGTGATGTAATGGTTAGCAATAAGGAATAATACTTCTCAAAATAACTTTATTCAAAGGGTTCTTATGAAGAAAAAGATAGAGGAGAATGGGAGTCACCTTATAGGGGAGATGGGTGGCATAAACATTTAATAAATATATTAGTTGAATTGTGCTCTGTGAGGAAAGGCAGAGTGTACATCTATTACAACTTGGTGAAATTTGTTCCTTCTATGTATTTGTCAGCCATTCAGAATTCCAGATTATCTTCATGAATTACAGAAACTGCCTTTAGCTCTGTTTTAATCTGTACCTTGCCTTTTGTGTGGAAAAGCAAAATGATCTTAGTCCAACCTCCTGCTCAACCAGGAAACACTAAACCGTTTCAGATAAATTGTTTTCCAATCTCTTCTTAAAAACCTCCAATGTTGTATCACCCATAACTTCTGGAAATTTATCCTTTGGTCTAGGTTGGTTCTCTCCTTGAGAGGTTTCCATCCATTGCTTCTTGTCCTATCTTCAGGTGGCAGCCCCTTAGATATTGGAACACTGCTATCATGTTCTTTTTTATTAAACTAGACATACCCAATTCCTGCAACCATTCTTCATATGTTTTAGCTTTCAGCTTGCTTCAGTGCATTTAGCTTAACTCTGTTTATAAATTTCTCTCTTATAATGAAAAGACATATAATAGGCGGTTAGTTAAACTTGGTAAATTGCCTTGGTTGTGAACTTTTCTGCCATCAATATATTTAATTTTCCCCCCAAACAGGATATTATACCCTTTATTGATAAATACTGGGAATGTATGACAACACGCCAAAGACCAGGAAAAATGACTTGGCCAAACAATATTGTAAAAACAATGGTAAGTCAAAATGAACAAAACTGCCATTTTTCTTATTGATCAAGTTTGATTACGAATTTGGAGAAAGCGCATTAGTGAGTAGTTGAGTTAACACGTTTTGTTTTGCAGTTCAATTTCTCTTTCACTGGTGCAGAAGCTTATATTACTCAATTTTGGACTATATGAATTGTATCTGATCTCTGCAGGAGGTGTTTGAATCAATCTTGTTTGAATGCTTTATTCTAGTGTAAAGAAAGAGATGTGTTTTTGGTAAAAGAGCATCCAGATCCAGGTAGCAAAGATCCAGAAGAAGATTACCCCAAATTTGGACTCTTAGACCAGGTAATGTCAGTGATAAAGAACATCTTCCAGTATGTTGGTAAAATTTCACCACAGGGTAAATATAGATAATACTGAGTAAGACTTTGAATTTGGACTTTTTAGACTATTTCTTTCCCGCAGGCCAAAGATGAACATCTCAAAATGTTGATGGAAACTTATTTTAAAAACTTTCCCATTTGGTTGTTGTTCAATGATTGGCTCACTAGTAGGATGCTAGTTTTTGGAATGACTGAAATTGCTTACACCTAATTTGTAGAATTTATCTGGGGCAAAAATCTACCACATAGCGGGATTCCTTTCTGAGAGATAGGAATTGTAAGATATGGGTGTGTTGACAGTTTTCCAATCTTAACCAATTGAACCAGTTGTGAATTGGAAAAGTGTCTGAAAGTTTTGTTTGCTTGTTTAAATAAATACACTTTGCTTTCTTTTTAGGACCTTGCTAATATTGGTCCTGCATATGATAACCAAAAGCAGAGTAATACTGTATCTACTAGTGGAAATCTAAATGGTAAGTTTGTTTATTTTATTTTTTCTGAAATAAGGAAACATACATTTCAAATTTTCATTCCTCAGACTCTGTAGTTGAACATATTTTCTTTATAAATCCAAATATAATTAAGTTTACATCCATTGTTTATTTTTATTTCTTACTTAGGTTTTTAATTTTTTTGTTCTTTTTTTTATGTTACAGAAGTAAACAAATAAATAGTTAAATTAGATCAGTCCTATGCTTGATAGCTTGAAACTTCCGCTGTATTAAATGGAATAAACTCCTAGTTACATGTTCATAGGAATACATCTTTATTGAATTGATTTTGAATTATTTAAGATTAGAAGTTATGTTGAAGAATTCTTTCTGGATTATATTTACATGAAAAGGCATACCATATATGTTATTTATTGTAAGAAACTATGTGGATTCTTTTTCAGAATTGGAGAGTGTAATTTGGTTAACAACCCCATCCCCATCCCACCCCTGCCACATTTAATAATTGAGCATCAACTAGAAAAGCAGTCTGGCAAATTTAAAAATTTAATCTTAAATTGAAAAAAATATTACTGTTACTTTTTACAGCATGAATCTGTGGTTGTGCATCTTACTTACTCTCTAACTTTCTCTATGGAGGTTCTTATTCATCCAGATCATATTTTTTCCAAAGGTGCTTTTATTTTAAAGTCAACTGGACTTTCTGCGGTTTTATAAGACATTTCCTTTCTCATTCAAGAACTGAAGAAGCTTCTTCAATGAGAAGCAAAAAAATTTAAAGGAAAATCAGAAAGTCTTGTTGCCATAAAAACAAAAGCACTTTTGTGAACAGCTGTCTTTCCCAAACTCATCTGGAAGTATGTTTGTACTTCTAAAGATCCCCTTATTAATTTCAGTGGGACTTGCACAAGAACCTTCTCTAAGGATTAAATCTCTTTAATTATTGGATTCAGTTGCCGTTGCAGATAAGTCCCATGCAGGGAATGAAAAGATTGGCTGAGAAGTAAAATCCTTTCCTGCCAATCCATTCGGGTTTTATGGTAACCCTGGAGGTTTCATGCTCCCTCAGCAGCTAGAATAAAGACTCAGGCACCCTGGTGCAGGGGTGAAATCCAGCAGGTTCTGACAGGTTCTGGAGAACCGGTAACGGAAATAGAATAGAATAGAATTCTTTATTGGCCAAGTGTGATTGGACACACAAGGAACTTGTCTTTGGTGCATGTGCTCTCAGTGTACATAAAAGGACAAGTTATATTTGTCAAGAATCATAAAGTACAACACTAATGATAGTCATAGGGTACAAATAAGCAATCAGGAAACAATATAAATAAAAGTCGTAAGGTACAAGCAACAAGTTACAGTCCTACAGTCATAAGTGGGAGGAGATAGTGATAGGAACGATGAGAAGACTAATAATAATAGTAATGCAGTCTTAGTAAAGAATTAGAATTCTAATCTAATAGGATTAGACTTCCCAGTTTCTTATCTGATGTCTTAATCACTATGCCAAACTGGCTTTTTAAAAATTTTCTATATAGCTAGTCCTTGTTTAATGATCACTCATTTAATATGAATGAGGGACGCATATGACCAACACTTGTATTTTCATCTGTTGCAGCATTCACACAAACATATGATCACCACTCCTACTCTAGATTCTCTGATATTTTCCACCAACTCTGATCAATGAGCAGTATTAAACTTGCCATTATGGCCAAGAATTCATCTCATGCAAGATCCTCCTTATTGCGGTTAACAGTTTTTCTCTCTATTATTCCCATAAAAATACTATTTAGAAGCTTGTTTCCTAAGATTTTTGAGGAATCACAAAACAATAGTATCTGATAAGTCGGTTATAGTTTTATCTCTTCCAAACATCACTTATTTCTATCAAAACACATATTCTATATTAGAGTAGGCATGATGAGAATTTATCTGTGGGTCCACCAAAACAGATGTTACTGCAGATGGGAGAACTGAATAGTCCATTAGCATCCATTTTTCTGGAATAAAAGTTTAATGCAAAAGAAGAAGAAAATGTTAAAAAAAGTATAGTATGTGTACTGAATGCTGAAAAGATGTATTAAGCTATATGCAATTTTTTTTAAATCTCATTAAGGATAGCTATATTTTCAAAAACAATGTATATGAGTAAAACTGAGTAAAACTAAAATGTAAAACTTACATTTTAAAGACTGCACTGAGGAAACGGTCATAAAAATATACATCAGGATTAAACAGGTTACATTATATGAATATTAAGAAAACTGACTGAGGGCCGCGATGGCTTAGTGGTTAAAGATGCTGAGCTAAAAGCTGACAGCCCAGGTTCAAGACCCAAACTCTGTGTTAATGGGGTGAGCTTCCATTACTTGTCTTAGCTCCTTCCCACCTAGCAATTTGAAAGCATGTAAGTAGATAATTGGTACTATGTCTTGATTTATAGTCCTGCTGGCCACCTGACCCCAGAAATATCTGGCTCCCTTGGCTTAGAAACAGAGATATATACTACCCTACATTCAGACATAACTGGACAGGGGAAACCTTTACCTTTAAGAAAACTGATATATGAAATAACATGCCCCAGCATCAACCCCAATTATGCTTCAGCACTGAAAGTTTTCTACCCAGAAGGGTATATTCAAGGCACAAAGGGAGGTTTCTGGCTGGATGACTTTTTTTTGAGAATTTTTATAATGGGATTGACAGCTATCATGTAGACTTCCTCAGTGGTGGGTTCTAACTTACCTCGCCGCCGGTTCGCTGCCTCCCGCACCGCATGGGAGTGCGCGTCTCATGGCCGCACACATGTGCTGTAGAAAAAAGTTGCCCCCCAAAAAAGGGCATAAACAAGATGGCAATGCATGCGCAGTGCCAGAAATTCAGCTTCTGCACATGCGCAGAAGAAAAAAAAATGGAAAAAATTTAAAAATTTTGAAATAATTTTTTTTTAAAAGATGGTGGCATCCACGGACCAGAACCAGCTCTGTGATGTCACCAGCAGCTTACTACTTACTCTATAGAACCGGTCTGAATCGGTAGGAACCCACCTCTGGACTTCCTTACAGCAAACAAAATAGCAGTCTTAATGAAAATTTGCCCCTATGAGAATAATCTTTTAATATAAGCTTTGTGACGCAAATACTAGTTTGGTTCCAGTAATTATGAATTGGGAGCTGATTCTTCTAAGTAAAGATATAATTTATATACAGTATACTTGATTTCATTTACAGAAAGCCTAAAGAAATTCAGTACCTAACAGGCAGAAGAAGAGAAAGGTTGCTTGCCAAAGTCTCCCGTTTCATTACGAATCTGCTAGAAACCCCCCCTCTCCCATGTTTTTAAAAGTCTTTGGGTAACCTAAGGAATAATTTTTCATGTTTACAGCTTGTCATATTGTGAGCTGACTTTCTATCACAATTTTTCTTTCCCGCCCACCAATACCATCAATGCCACAGCAGTGGGTTATTTATGGCTTTGTCATGTGATCAGAGGAATAAATGATAGAGATGAGATATGTTTTCAGATGAGACAGAAAGTGAGGAATAAGCCCAATGAAGTTCAGTCATGTAGATGGGTTTTTTGTTTAAAAAAAAGAATGAGCAGCTTTCTTGATAGATGGATGCACCCTTGGTTATTAGTAGAGCTGTGTGAAACTGAAGTTTTCAATTTCTAAAAACTTGTTTTTATACCCACACCCACACCCCCCCCACACACACACATACCTCTTAGATTCTCAGGACTTGAAACACAAAGAAGGAGGAGTATGGTTAAATCCTTGTTATCTATGAAAATAAAGACAATACATGGGTATAAGATAGTCAATGACCAAATAATATCAATATGACAGCTATTCAAGTTTATGCTCTAACTATTGACACAGAAAAAGAAATGTCTGATTACTTTTTTTAGTTAATTTCAGTTTGAAATCAACATATATGCAAGAAGATACACTGCTTGTATTTGGAGATTTGAATGCCAAGTTTGAAACAGTAAAGAGGAAAATGTAGTTAGATGTTTGGTCTAGGATACAAAAAGGAAATGAAAGAAATTTCTGCAAACCCAATAATTTATTTATTACACAGTTTTTACACAACCAAAATAGTACCTGTATACATGGACAGTTCTCGATGGAACAGACAGAAATCAAATTGACTATAATATTGGTATAAGGAAATAGAAGATCTCAATTATAGCAGAAAGATATACCCAAGCCAGACTGTGGAATGAATCATAAACTGCTCATATACAAATTTCAATTGTCAGCCTTTGAATGTAAACTAGTTTTTTTGAGAAGTCAATAATCCAATAATAATGATTTGAGATTGTACCAATTTTATATGCCATTGTTATCTTAATAAAGTTGTTAAACATATTGTTAACTTTCTTGACGCTTTATAATTTCCCAATTGCAAAAAAAAAACAAAAAACAAAACATGAGCATAAGATCCCTTTTAATTTTTTTAAAATATTCTATTCTTTATTGAATTAAAAAAGCATTAAATACAGATAGGTCAGGTTGGAATAAGATGGTGAGTTGCAAGAATTGAAGATAAAAAGGTTATTTGATTAGCTCGTTTGCAAACAATAAGTGTCAACAGCTTCCTAGACCTTGTCAGAATCTCTTTTAAGAATGCAAATGTACCCTTTTATCTTCTGTTGCCCTTTTATTAAAACAACTGAAAAGACATTGCTAATAAACAAGACAATTAAATGGAAATGATGTCATCTCCTGGCATTCATTCACATTAATGAGCCTTGCCAGTCTTCTAGTATAAACAGTAATGGCTGGAAAGCAATAATATTCAAAATTGCATTAGCAGACAATGACCCAAGAAGACGTTGTGATGGTCTTTCATATTGGGTTATTGTACATGACATTTTAAACAAATGACCCAAGTCTTATTTTTATTGTGAAACAGGGATTGTTTTTACTATCTAGTAATGAAACAACCATGAAGCCAAAGGTATATATAAAGAAAGCACAGATCACTGTGTAATGATGACATTATGCACCAATCTATGAAGTGCTTTGGTAAAGGTTACTTAGGTTTTGTCCCCTGAGTATCCCAAATATAGAGTATTATTTTCTCCAAAGAAAAGAAGTGGCAGAACAGAAAGGGATGCTTCAAAAACAGCAGAGGTTAATTCTGCCAATTCCCCAGTTAATCCAGGATTTGAAGAAAGGACAAATCTCAGATTTCCTGTACACTTCTGAGTGTATCTAATAGATTTTTGGCTGCTAATCATGAAAATAACTTCTTAATTCAGGGGTTTCAAATTGGATTTCTTCAAGGGCTGGATCAGCATTGTAGTTGTCCTCTATGGGTCGGGGGGAGAATGGGGTGGTAGTGGTGGTAGTGGTGACAAGACAGATGCCTCCTGCTCATCCTGCCAGCCAAAATGGGGCACAGGGACACGCATGTAGTCCCCTCTGCCTGTTTTTGGTCTAAACGGCCCCCTCCTGTGGGCCAAAAACAATCCAGTCCATGTGACCCTTTTTTGGGCCGGCAGAGGCACCACATGTAAATCCTTTGAAATTTCCAGGCTGGCCTTATAGGCCAGATTTAAGCATCTCATAGGCCAGATCCGGTCCCCAGGCCTTGAATTTGACAACCCTGCTCTAATTTTACCTATCACATACCATTTAACTTTAGGTTTTACTAAATTACTCTGAATTGATGACAATGATTCATTGACAATGGTTTCTTAGTAGCATGACAGATTTTCACTATTTAATCCCATCTTTTTGGTGATTAGTATTGTTTTCTAGTCACATCAGATAGCAACAGAGGATAATGCCTGGTAAGCTAATTTCATAAATAAATGTCATTATTAGTGGTCCTTTTCAGCATAATATTTGTGGAATGAAAACACTCTTCAAATGTTTCGGTCCTAATTATCTTTTTCTCATTTTTGCCTGTCTGTTCTTTGCTGAAGATGGATTTTCTTTTGTACAGCTGCCATAGAAGGAGATTTCTGGGGCATTTCTCAGCTATAGAATAAGTATCATTGGGACTCAAACACCCCCCTGGGCATTGTTATCTCTTTAACACATTCTCACATGTGCTTTCAGATTATTTTTATATGGAAATCAGGGGCTTACGGTACTTCTCACCTCTCTGTTTCTGCAAGTGGCATTACTCTATAAAGCATCCATTTTAGGAATGTTAGATATAATATTCTTCTTCCACTAAGGCAGCTATTATTATTAAGACTCTATAAAAAGATTACACTTTACTGGGTGTCTAGGTGAAAGCAAATGTATGTAAAGTTTACCATGTACACCTAGAATGCTTTCAATAAACATTGCAAATAAGATTCAAAAGTAGTTCATGAGCAATTGTATTAAGAAAGGACACAGTACATAATACTCCACATAATAACGGCGGCAAGAATTACGTTTGCGCAATATTGGAAAACAGAACAAAATCCTATGTCCACGATGATCATAAAAAAAATATTAGAATGTGCAGAGATGGACAAATTAACAAAAGAATTACAAGACAGAGAGGATACAGACTACTATAA
>JANHFT010009881.1:0-10706 GCA_032467955.1 Pseudoxenodon macrops | reverse complement strand
AAACGGGGGCGTTTTTGCCGTCCCCCCTCTCTCAGAAGCAGTCTGCAGACCTCCTAAACCCTCGGCACACCCCGTTCTTTGGAAAAACTGGTGAAAAATGGGGCCATTTTTGCAAAAAACAGGATGCACAGAGGATTTGGGAGGCTTGCAGACTGCTCCTGAGGGCGGGGAGGACAAAAACCTTTTTTTTCTTAACTTACCTCTTTGATATATTGGTGCGTCTTATACACCAGTGCGTCTTATAGTCCGAAAAATACGGTATATTTTTCTTTAGATAGTTGGCCACTTTGTGGTATGCCTATAAGGAAAGAAATAAATTATAATTATGATGGTGATCAACACTGATGAATCAAAAGGCTCTGTTCCTCTCTCTTTCCTTGCTTGGAAGGCTGAGAAAGAGCTGCCTTTTACTGATTCATTTTGTTTCCACAGTGATCCTTTATTCTCCGCTCAGCGTCTTCCACCCCATGGCTATCCGTTGGAGCACCCTTTTAATAAGGATGGGTATCGTTACATTTTGGCGGAGCCAGACCCCCATGCTCCTGACCCAGAGAAGTTGGAGCTAGACTGCTGGGCGGGAAAGCCTATCCCTGGAGATCTCTACAGAGCCTGCCTCTACGAACGGGTCCTTCTAGCTCTGCATGACCGAGGTACCAAGCTGCTCCATCTAATTGGATGTTTCGTGCATTTGGTGGCCAGGGATGGTTAAAAAGCAGTGATTGTGCAAAACTGAATTCTTGTCTGTGTTTCTTAAGAGTGAGGCTGTTTTGTAAAAAGAAACCAGCCTTGAAAGGTCTGTCACAGATCTCGGCATTATGATCTTGGGATTTTATGTAAGTAGATCATAGAGCTATCCCAAGGGAACATAAGATTAGATGATCTTATCTGTGGAATTGTATGGAAGAATCATTGGGGGGGGGAGGAAAAATAGCAAATGGATCATCTTAGGAATTCAGGAAGGCAAATACAGGAAAGTCAGTGTGTTTGGAGATGATTTCTGTCGTTGACTTTTTTTTTTTAATGTTGCAATGGCAGGAAGATTTTTATGGGAAATTCCTCCAAATAAAATATCCAGTACATTTCATTTGCATTGCATAGGATAGTTTGCAAAAATACAAATTTTTTTTCTTTTATCAGAACATTTTCTGACTGACACCATACACTTTCTAAGAATAATTCAGACTAGCCTAATGCATTGTATTTGGAGTTAGGATTTGTCAATAATTGCTAATCAAGTTGACAAACTGAAAACATCAGTGCGATAAAAATAAGAACTAGAAGTTCACATCGTATGTTGTTGGCTGCCAAACAAAATACACTGTGGTGTATTAAACAAACTGTACCAGGAATGTGTGATACAGCAGAGGGAAGAGTAGTGATACTTCAGAGACTTTCTGTTCCCGGAGGTTGTTTAACTTCTTCATGATCAACACTCACACAGATGCTTATCATTCTTTGCCTTTCTCCCATCTGTTGCTGCAGCTCCTCAGTTGAAGATCTCAGATGACAGACTGACAGTCATTGGAGAAAAAGGGTACTCGATGGTACGAGCCTCACATGGGATGCGAAAGGGGGCCTGGTATTTTGAAATATCCGTGGACGAGATGCCACCTGAAACGGCTGCCAGACTTGGGTGGTCTCAGCCTTTAGGTAAGCTGCTGCTCCTTCTTTCATTAGTTTGTGACCTGTCACTTTCTTCCATTGAAGACCTCTGGGTATGTTGCAGGCATTGGGCAAAGGGGCTTTGTCACAGACCCTTTCTCCTTTTCCTCTTCCTTATCCATAGAACATAGAATCACAGCATGGCAGCCTAGAGATGGAGCTCTTGCCTCACAATCAGGAGGCTGTGAGTTTGATCCTAGGTAGCGGTAGATATTTCTCTTTCTGAGCACAATGAGTGCTCCTACGAACACTGCATAGGTGTCAGGAAGGGCATCTGGTCAGCAGACGCTCAGCTCCATTCAGTCGCCCCGACTCCATCCTGATGCAAAGAATTACAGGGTCATTAAAAGAAAGAAAAATGCACAGAACATAGAATCATAAGGCTAAAGGGACCTCAGAAGTCTTTTAGTCCAATGCCCTGCTTAAGGTAGAAGATCTTATACCATCCCAGTCAAATGGTTGTCCAGTCTATTTTTTAAAACCTCCAGGGATGGCGCACCCACAGTTCTGGGAGGCAATCTGTTCCATTAAATAATTGTTCCCACTGTTAGAAAATTTCCCCTACTTCTAGATTGAATCTCTCTAACAGGCTACCCTCCATTGCTTCTTGTCTTGCCCCCTGGTGCTTTGGAAAACAAATCAGTCCCCTTAAGTACTGGAAGAGTTATCATGTTCCCCCTAATCCTTCTCTTCGATGGGCTAAGCTAAACAATTGGTCCACAAATGGGAGCAAATGGCAAGAAGGTGATAGGCAGTAGGAAGAAAGCAGAATTGCTTATCTGTTTCCTTGGACTGGGTAGGAGGTCCCCAGCTTTCCAAACCCAGTGGAAATACAACATTTATGATCTGAATAGTTCCCTAATTGTTTTCCTACACAAGGCTTGTAATCCATACATGCTTGTTGCATAGGCAAGGATACATATAGAACAGCTGTACCATTCAAGGTACCAGGATTGGCTAGCAAGGAACCAAATTCATCTTCTTCTACTAAAATCACCACCCCCATAGCATTCTGAAGCATATTGTAGACTTGACAAATGTAACATTTTGTTTTCTACAGGAAACCTTCAAGCTCCTCTAGGTTACGACAAATTCAGTTACTCCTGGCGTAGTAAGAAAGGGACAAAGTTCCACCAGTCCATCGGTAAACACTATTCATCAGGTTACGGCCAGGGGGACGTTCTTGGTTTTTATATCAGCCTTCCTGACGAGACAGAAACTGCTAAATCCCTGCCAGATACTTACAAAGACAAGGTGGGTCTTCTAATGAAGCCTCATTTTAATAGAGCTGGCTGGGCATTTCCTTCGGGTGCCATAAGTTCTCTGGGGTTTGTCACTGAAATTCTAGAATAAACTGAGAAACTAATGGGGCAGCATGTCTTAGGATCATAAGTGTTCTTTATATAAAAAACTGGCATAGGTACTTTAAATATGTGAAACTTACTTTGTGTATACATAGACAGCCAAGTATTTGTTGGTTTCTTTAATTCATATCCCACCTTTATTATTTTTATAAATAACTGAAGGTGGTGAACATATCTAAACTCCTTCCTCCTAGTGTCCCCACAACAACGCTGTGAGGTGAGTTGGGCTGAGACTGACTGGCCCAAAGTCACCCAGCTTGGTTTCATGGATAAGGCCGTTCTTGAACTCACAGTCTCCCGGTTTCTAGCCTGGTATCTAGATCAAACTGGCTCTCAAGTACATGGGTTTCTTCCTGCCTGGTGCAGGAATCAAGACTAAACCATCCCTAACAAATGTCGTCTTGAATACTGAGCTCTCTATTCAGTCTGCAACAGAAATAATTGAGGGTGTTTTATACTTTTTATTAAGCTAGGAAGGAGCTGATCTGTCTTGATCAGAATAATGCATTACAAGCAAATAATAAGGAATGAAATCAGGGGTTGCTAATTTTCTTGTTTTAGTGAAATAGATTTCTATCTTGATTTTTCAGGATGCAGGTCTTTGCAACGTATCTTAAAATTCCGTTCAAATTTGCAGTCCTTGATATTCGATAGTTGCCCATGTGTTTTTCTCTTGCCCACCACAATCCATGAAAATTTCTACTCTTGCTGAAGTTGGCGACTTCTGTTGCAGGCAGCAAGGAACAACTCCTTGTGAATAGTTAAATCAATCAATTGAAGTCACATTTGTATCAATAACCATCAGTTGCATTTCTATCTCATCGTTGTTTTACAAATGAATTTCTGGCTTTGATGTCTTCTCCCACATGCCCTCCTTAGGCTTTGATCAAGTTCAAAAGCTATTTGTACTTTGAAGAGAAGGACTTTGTGGACAAAGCTGAGAAAAGTTTAAAACAAGCTCTGGGAAGCCAAGTAAGTTGGTCTTTAGAAGGAGACATTGGGCTGCTGAAAAGTTTTGCATGTCATAGAATTGGAAGAAGCCTTTTACATCTTTGAGTCTAATATCCTCCCTTGGTGCAGAAATTCAAAGTAACCCCACACACACCCCAAAAAGGAAAGAACAAAGGTGCTAGCTAGCCTCTGCTCTGGGTCATAGATTGAGATCTGGTTTGGAGAAGGCAATGCTGTTCAATAGCATTGTGAAGAGTTTGTATATTTTCAGTCAGGTATCCTCAACAAGGGCTGTTATTAGAGCAGAAATTTGTAATTTCTGTGGCTGGCCTATCAAAAGCCCCTTAGAAATACGATTTGAAAATATACTATTCAAAACTTTGCTTGGGTGTTTTATATGATACGTAATTCAGTTTTGGAAAGCTTGTAGCTTTTTTCTCTCCTAACCCCACTCCCCCACCCCAATTCTTTCCCCTTGTGCCTGTTATAAGACTTTAAATGAACTTTGGGAGAGCTGAGGCTCCTGAATAGTATCTCAACCGCAGAAAGAGCTTCGTCAGCTGCATTTCGAAGATCGCATAAAACTGTACGTTGCCCATCTCTAATCTTAGCAAATTCTTAAGAACGTTTTCTTAAGAATTCTCTTAACACCAAAACTAGTTTTCTATTTTTTAAAAATGGAAGAATCAGATCTTGTGTTTCATTTATCTCTTGGTTGCTCTACAGAAGCCCTTTCTGCATTTTTTAGGAGAACACAGGGTGCAGCCTGAAGGACCTATGTACATATGCCATGTGCTATTAAAACACAAGTGCAAAAAAGGGCATGTTGCAGGTCAGAGTGAAATCTCCGAAGATTATAGTTGTGCTACTTGTGGTGACAAATGTTTGTCTCTTTTAGATAATCTTCTATAAGAATGGTACCAGTCAAGGAGTTGCATACAGAGATATTTTTGAAGGTGTTTATTTCCCTGCAGTATCTCTGTACAAAGGCTGCACGGTATGTAGAAGCTGAGGGGCTCAGTTCTTTCAGACCTGGTTGCTTCGGGGCTTGATACGATGTGGGAAGGCCTGACCCCTGAAAGCAGGCTCACCCTAGCACAAGGATTGTGGATCAGTGACACATCTGTGGATGCGAGATTGTGCCTGCCCTCACTCTCCCCAGTCACTTCTCCCCAGTAAGGGCTCCACAGCATCCATCCTTATCTGCTTCCAAAGGTTAGTAGATGGGAGGCTTATCTTCTCTGCTTTTAGAAAGTCCCATGGCTGTTCATCATGGAACTGAAAAGACCACAAAAGCTTATTTGAGCTAAGCAGGGGAGTCAACGTTGAGTGCATTGGGATGAATATTTGCCTAAATCACCCTTGCATTTATCATGATCGGCTTAGGAGCTGTCTGAGGTCGAGAGAGCTTACAGTGACATATAGAGTAATGCAGAAGTCTCCAAGCCTTAGTCCATGCACCGACACAGGGCCGTGGCATGCCCGTTGCAAACTGGGCCACACAAAAAGCCAAGCCCCACCTGGGAAATGCAGGCAGCAGGCAAATGCACGTCCCCTCCGGTCTGCGGAAAAACCTCCCTCCACGGAACTAGTCCCTGATGCCCAAAAGATTGGGGGCCACTGAACTAGTGGGAGAAAAATAGATAACAGCTTCTCCTCTGCAAATTTACCTGGCTAGTAGGAGAAAGAAAGAAAAAAAATTGGGGGGGGGGCAGAAATGCAGATTTCTGGATGAAGGCTGCTATCCGGTTTTCAGCAGAAGCCTTTTTACAGGTAGTCCTCGACTTACAAGAGTTCATTTAGTGACCATTTGACTTATGACCATTTTTCACCCTTGTGACCATTACTCCCCATGTTTATGTGATTTACATTAGGATGCTCAACAACTGGTTCATATTTATGACGGTTGCTGTGTCCCGGGGTCACATGATCCCCTTTTGCGACCTTCTGATAAGCAAAATCAATGGGGAAGCCAGATTCACTTAACAACCACGTTACTAAGTTAACAACTGCAGTGATTCACTTAACAAACGTGGCAGTAAAAGTTGTAAACTGGAGCAAATTAATTTAACAAATTTCTCACTTAGCAGCATAAATCTTGGGCTCAATTGTGGTCATAAGTCGAGGACTACCTGTACTAGTTAAGAAAAAAAGCTTATAGACTGATTACTGAAAAGGGAGTTTGCTGTGCCACAAACATAGAAATAGGAGTGTATATGACCTTTTTAAAGTAGTAGAAAAATTTGCAGCATTGTAGCTTCTTTCCTGTAATTATTTACAAAAAAAACCTGTAAATCTGTATGAGAAACTAGGATTCCCCCCATTTTTTAACTTAATGCTTTTTAAAAGAAATTGCTTTATTTGGGGTAAAATTGTCCTTCAATCTTTCTGAAGATAATAATAATTCTGCAGATGCATCCTTTTCTCCCAATAATACAGGCGCAGGAGTCAGTACTAAGCAATGCAATAATTGAAAATAAACACACACAAAAACCCTTCCTCTTTCATAGGTTTCTATCAACTTCGGGCCCTATTTCAAATACCCGCCAAGAGATATTAGTTATCGCCCGGTAAGTTGATGATCAGAATGATGGGTGCCTTTTTTAAGTGATGTGATTCGAGGCTTTTTGTGCAAGCAATCTGTAACATTTTCCATGTAAATGAAAACCTCAGTTTCATTGGCCAAATTCATTTTGTTTCTAGTAGGAATAACACATGCACATTGGCCTCTGCATAAAATTATACAGATAAAGAAATAACTTTGCCAGTCTAGTTATGCACTGACCATGTGTAGCTCCTGAAGGTTGTATTCAGTTGGCTCTGCATTTATCCTGACAGCAAGATTTTTTATTTAAAAAAAACAACACCTATGAATTCACACCAATTGTTAGACTATTTGGCTTTGGTCTCATTCACAGTACACAGACATGCTCTTTCATCCTTTGAGAAAAATATATGTGGATAAGGTTCGATTTCCAACTTAGAGGAAGAGCAAGCCCTATTCCACTCTATGATTATTATTTTTCAGAGCTGTAACTGAAGGTAGAAAGACATTCTTCCTCTTCAGGTACTTTGTTTGTAAGCTAATGCATAAGCTTAAAATTTAATCAAGCATCCTTTAATATTTCTTTTGTTATTTCAAGAACAGGCCAAATAAGATTGAAATTCTCTGTACAGGTAATCCCCGAGTTATGAACTTTCACTTAGCCCCTGTTTGAAGTCACACAATAAGCGCCCTCTAGTGTTGATGAACAAGTTCCGAAATTATGAAAGTTGCAGCACCACGGCAGTTGTTTACCTTTACGAAGAACCGCAGAGGCACTGCAACATTCACCCTGCCTATTTCTCCCACCCCCTGATCAGGTCTATATAGGCACTAGGCCTGTGGATACTCACCTTGCAAGGATCCAGGGAGCCTTCTGTTTATTGGCCTGTTTTGGTGATTCAGGCCTTTGGTGCGTTTGCAAAGAATGGAAGTCCTGCAAGATCCCGCGAGATCTCATGCTACTAATCTCGCGTGATCTCATGGAACTTTAGGCCTCTGTTTTCCTCAAGGCCTTTGCCAACGAGAACGGAGGCCGGAAGGGGAGCATGCATCCCTCCAGGGGCTCTATTTTCATTGGCAAAGTGCTTGAGGACGAGAATGGGTGCCTGATCTCATGGGACTTCAGGCACCCAGAAGCTTCCAGTCTGTGCATGGAAGTGTTACGTGCATGCCAACTGGAGGCTTGATGCAATGCGATTTCATTGGCCCAAACCTTCCTTCGGCGTGCAAACACTTTTCCACAGTGAGCCTGGAAGCCTTTGGAGGAGACTCACAGAGGTTGCCCGCTTCTCCATAACCCATTCATTGGCTCTTAGAAACCAGGAACAAAAAAAAGGAAGGATTTGGCTATTTTTTGGTTTAGCTGTACTTTTCTTTTTAAGGAAAAGTACAACTGTCTCCTTGTCCATCAATGAATATGAAGCGGCCTTTGGTGCCTGAAATAAGCAGATCCCATGTAATGTTCATAAACTATCAAAGAAAGGAAAGAGTAGGCTGGATGCAAGGCGAATATATTTTATCAATGTAAGCAATGACGTTCTGCAGTTATGCTCCCTCTGGGCTTCGGTGACTCCTAGCACCTTACATTTATTTATTCATTTGTTTAAAACATTTATCGGGCTGCCTATTGTGGGAGACACAGCTCTTGGTGGCTAGCAGCAGTAATAAAAACACAAGCATAAAACCATCCAACAAACCGACAAGAAAAAAATCCAAGCACATTCATCCAGAATCGCCTTATAAGGGACATGGCTGGCATAAACATTTAATAAATCTGTACAGTCCAGCAAGCTCCAGCTTTGCTACCCCAATGCCTGTGAGAAAAGCCAGCTGTCAATGGCCTTTCTCCCAGGCATTAGCTGAAAGCTAAGGAGGCAGGATCCTGCCAGATCTCAAGGTGGGCACAAGTGTTCCCCAGGGCACGAGCCAGTATGCAAAAGGCTCTGCAACATAATACCAGTGTGTTATCACTATTGAGTGCAGAACTCTTTCAAAATACATTCAGCAGAATTAGCCTGCAACAGTTCGATCCTCACTGACTCAAGATTGACTCAGACTTCCATCCTTCTGAGGTCAGTCAAATGAGAACCCAGATTGTTGGGGGCAATATGTTGACTTCTGTAAACCACTTAGAGAAGGCTATAAAGCACTATGAAGCAGTATTTAGGCCTAAGTGCTACTGCTAATAACGGTCCCACTCTCTCATCCCCTTGAAATCATGTCAAAAATTGCACTAATATTTTGTTGCAGACTCTTATTATTCTGTTTTTCAAATGCAGATGCAAACTCAGTCGCTTTGTATGTGGACACTAAACCAAAGCAACTTACACTTTTTTCTCCCTTGTAGGTCAGTGACATGGGCTGGGTCGCTGTAGTAGAGCACACACTGGCAGACGTCCTGTATCACGTAGAAACAGAAGTTGACGGGAGACGCAGTCCCCCTTGGGAGCCTTAAAAGATGCGATGTATTTATTTTTTATTTTTTACAAAAAGAAAAAATGGTGGTGATAGAGGGGGAAATGTAATAAATGTCTCTTTTTTAAGTTTCTAGATTTGTGGAGCTCTTCAGTCTTCCTTTTCCTTTTTAAAAAAAAAATCTTCCTCCTACAAGCAGAGCAAGCAATAAACCAAATGCCTCTTTGGGAAGATAGGAAAGAAAGAGATTCTATAGGTCTACTGCAAGATCAGCAGAAGTATTATTTTTTCCAAAATGACTCCTTAAAAAATGGAGCTTTCTAAAAAAAAGAGGAAAAAAAGGTAAAATTGACCTTTTCCAGGTCAGGTCAAGATTTAGGGATATCACTGAGGTTGAGAACTGAAAGATGCAAACACTGCTGTTATCTTTCACCCCACCTCTGTCTTTGAAATGTATTAAGGGGAAAAAGTAGACAAGAACACTAAATAACAGAGAAGTTAAGGAATGATCAACTTAGCATGATTTCCATCAAGAGAAAAGAAGGACTAGAGGCGACTTTATAGCAGTGTTCCAATATTTGAGGGGCTGGCCCAGAGAACTTATTTTCCAAAGCACCAGAAAACAGGATAAGAAACAATAGATGGAAATTGATCAAGGAGAGAAGTAACCTAGAACTAAGGAGAAATTTCCTAACAATGGGAAGAATTAACAGCTTGCCTTCAGAAACTCTTGGTGAAAGCTTTTAAGAAGAGACTGGACAGCCACTTGTCTGGAATGGTATAGGGATTCCTTCTTGAGCAGGAGGTTGGACTAGAAGACTTCCAAGGGTCCCTTCCAGCTTTATTCTGTACAACAATGTCTTGATGGGACAAACCCTGTTATGTTTATTACTGCACATTTTTTTTATCACAGTACATTTGGTGTGTGCCAGTTTGTAATTTTTAGTTTCAATTTTAGTAAAGAAACAAAACAACCTCCCCATGTACTAAGTTAAAAGAAAATAGATTTTTAAAAAGAATAAGAGTATGGGATTGTACAATCATCCATAGACAAAGGTAATTTGGGGGAAGGGGAAAATATTGCTAATTTAGCTAATAAATTATATGCAGTTTTGATTATTTTTCTTTGTAGGATTTTTAAACTTCTTTAATTGGGCTAATTTTTTAACCAAAGCAATTTCCTATATTTGAAACATGGGGCATATTTAAAAATATGTATTTGTTTTCCTATGCTTTGCAGTTTATGCCACTGTTTATGGTTTGGAAATGACAATATTGCCCATTCAAAAGGTTCATTGTGATAGACTGTGAATTAATTGTGATAGACTGAGATAATTAATTGAACACACCAAAAATAGTAATATCAATTTGTTTCCCTACAGACAATCTAGAAAATTTGGAAATACAGTACTGTTCATTGTAGTTTTGAGAGAATGTGCTATCACCTATGGATTGGGTATGGAAATACGTTTAAAGGGCAACAAGTTTTAAAGCCATTTTATGCCATAAAACATTTCAGTGAGATTCAAGTTTAAGTCACAAACAATTATCCCACTGACTATTAACACTATTAATGACCTTTAGGAATGACTGTAGTATACAAGAATGTTTGAATTAACTTATTTGAACCAAGCCGGAATGTGGAGCCAATTTTTTTCTCATAACATTCCAATTCACAATTGGAGAAAAGAGATATAGAATTCTTTATTGGCCAAGTGTGATTGGACACACAAGGAATTTGTCTTTGGTGCATGTGCTCTCAGTGTACA
>JANHFT010009880.1:23039-38748 GCA_032467955.1 Pseudoxenodon macrops | reverse complement strand
GACCGGTTCTATGATGTCACCAGCTGCTTGCAACCTACTCTATAGAACCGGGCCGAACTGGGAGGATTTCACCCCTGATACCGGGTTTTCCTCATGCATAAATGTAGTTATATGGCTTAATTTTTGAAGTCTCTCATTTCTCCAATGTGTGAATTGTTATATAAAGTTACAGTAAAAGGATACACTTTTTTTCAGAAACTAAAGTGGCATTTCTGGCATGTGTTCTGAGTGGCAATTAAATGGATTTAAGTGCATTCTTTTCATGAGACACATTGATCTGATAATTCTAATCTGACTAATCCAAAAATAAAAGTTTTGTTTCTGTGTTTTAAACTCATATGAGCGGAGTACTTTGCTAAGGCATAAATTGAATTTTACCTAATTTTAGTTAAACTATAGAGGATGATGTCATAATATAGGGAAGATTTTATGAAGTTTTACTGTTTGCTTATTTTAAATGTGAGATTTTAATGGGAAATTCTGTTTTCTGAATGTTGAGATTATGGGATTTGAATTGAGAAATGGAATGTAAATCTAAAGGGTAAATAACAACAAAAAAGTGTTAATAGGATGACCAACAATGTTCTTTGACTTTAGTTAAGAGAATGGCAAACAATAGGTTTTGGCATAATTGCACCTACTATGTTAATTATGGATTAATGAATACAATATTACAAATCTCTTTTAGAATCATTACTATCAGAAAACCCTTAAATATGTCTAAAGTTTCTACTCAATATAAAGACATTTGAATACTGGCTTTTGTGGTAACTGTTTCACATGGAGGATGGAGTACCTACTATGTCTTACCCCATGGGCTTCTTTCATTGTGAATTTTTCATACCAGCTTCGCTTTGAACTCTCTTCTTATTATACAGAAGGTTTATATGATATGCTGTGCTACATTATTGTACATTGATGTCGTGTTGCTTCTGACTCATTTATTGAAATTCTTGTGCACTGTTTTATTAAGCTCTCTCTTTCCTTTTTCATATAAAATATACATGTGCAACCTACTTTTGAAGTGGCAAAGAACCAGAATAGGATCTACTGCTTCTCATACCTGGTTTGTTTCCAGAAGGCCTTGCTCCATTAATCCTCCAAGACAAATTCTCCTCTTCATGGATCAAGGCTGTCAAGTCCAACCTTTCCAAACTAGGCTTCTCTCCAGCCTCGATACTCAACTCAGACTATGACCAAGTAAAACAAAGGGTAGAGGACATTGAAAGGCAAGCAGACTTAGGGAAAGCTCCATTGTTTCTGGCTCCAGACTCTATTAGTTATGTTGTTACTCTTACTAGTTATCTTAGTTAAATGGAAACAGCAAACCACCGGAAACCATTTTCACCTGCAGGGTGCCATGCACTTACATTGGCTGTCCTGTACAGCAAGTATAAAAAGATACCATTGATTGAAATACTCTGCTCCTGTGGCTCTGGAGAGGCAGGAACTATTGGACACATACCTTTTCCTTGAACTTTCTATAGAGATATTCGAAAAAAACCATTATCCTCCCAATGATCAATAGGTATCCTGACCATTGTGACACTGCATGTCTCCATTGGCACTTAAGGACGAACAGACTGTGATTACAGTGCAGGTGGTAGATTCTGTGCAGCAGCACTGGGGATTCGTCAGAAATTCTATTTCCACAATAGCTATTTTACTCAACTAATGTAGCATTACAATTTTGCATTGCTACTCTTTTGCATTTTAGTATTTAATGACTGCAGGCCTCACAATTAAAGGATTGATATTAGAGTATAGTTAGGCCATCTGTATCTGACAGATGCTAAATTGTGATTTTAAAATAGATTCTGTTATTTATTATTTTATTCTAGAATTTTAACTTGATATTCCTTGAGTGTTTTTATTTATTCTGGTTTCTGGTCTTTGATTATAATAAATTTGATTTGATTTGATTTGAGATATGATTCTGTTTAAACAAGGATACAGGCCATGTTGAGATGTTTATAAGCCACGTCCGGAAGTGGAGTCCAGAATTTTTTCCCTAACAACAGGCCTGCCCAATGTTGAAGTACTTACAGGAATCAGGGAATAGTCACTGGTTCTTTTGTAGCTACTTGTGTTTCTTCCTTTGATCACAATCAGATATGATATAGACCTCCTGTTTTTTTTTAGTCTGTTAGCTAAACTTTGATGCCTTGATTTTGCAGTATAGGATGAGCTGTACAGGATGGGCAAGGTGATACAGCAGGATATTACTGCGAACGCTGTACCTGTGCTATGTGGACATTGTTAAGCAAAAGGTTTCATCATCAGTTAGTAGTAGTATATTTAGATGGAAATGGATTTCCTCATGCAGACATTCCTTAGGAGAAAAAGCCATATCCTCCCCCTGACATCCCCCCCCCAGTGTTAGAGGACTGCAGGACTGCAGGAGAGAGGGGAGTGTCTAGTGAAAAAGTGCTGTGATTGACAGTCTGGGAACAGAGAGTAAATAGCTTTGGTGTGGCTTGGAAACTGAAGCAGACAAGGTAAGCAGCAGGAGAATTTCAGCTATGTCGTGGGAAATGGCCTTAGCAAGCTCTCTGATTAGCAGTGGAGTGCAAATCTCTTGGGTCATTGCTAGGGTTCAGGAGAGCAAAGAACTGCTGGTATGTCAAATTGCTGCCATATTTCATTCACAGGGGGAAAAAGAGGCAGGTTGACTATTTGATTAGAGTTTATTGATGTTAGGGGTATGCAATCATTTAAGGCGCTTTAAAAAAACATTTTCAGAAATTACTTGAGAGTTCTGAGAAAATGACAACATTTCTGTTTGGTATTAAGAAACAGTAATCTTGCTTTTACTTCTTTTAATGATAGGTTTATTGGGTATTACTTACAATTTTATAGCAGAGAGAAAATGATGAGATAAATAGAATGCCAGAAATACTTTTACTTCAGGATTAAAAGCTTGAGATCAGAAGATACAGAATAATTCAATACAGGTTTTCTGTTTTTCAGGATTACTGATTAATGGTGTCCTGCAATTGGAAATCAACATAAAAGTTGAACAGTGTAATATAATGGTTTTAAAGGTTGCAAGCCAGTATGTAAAATAAACAGACTATTAAGAGTAATCTATATCATGTCACCACACTTTTCAAGAGAATACAAAGCATTAGACAATAAAGTTGTAAAACAGTGTAGGATAATGTAAAACATTGATCAAAACAACTAAAACTTAACAAGATGATCAATTATGCTAATAAACTATGGTTAATATATATAAAACTAAGTATTTATATGTAAAACAATTATCCAAAATGTGAGCTTACTGTTTGTCTACAGTTGACCAGAAGAATCTATAGAAATTTCTGGAAACAGAACTGAGAAGGGTAATCATCAAAATATGTCTCCTATAAATGTATTATATAACACTTCTCTAAGAATATATTTGAGTCAGAATATATTTGACTAAGTTTATTATATTGTATTTTTATGAAATATATTTATTTCCCCATTCTCCTAAGAAAGTAGTCAACATGGCCAAGAAAAATACTTTAAACAATGTCTACATTGTCAACTACACCCATGCCTGCACTACAATATATACATTAAAGAAAACAATTCACAGAGGATTAGAAGTTAAATAGAATAGAATTCTATGTAGAATTCTATTCTAAGTAGTCATCAGAAAAGCCAGGTGATGTGAGGATTCCGTGAGGAAACTAAAAGCTTGATGTAAACATTTTGAAGATTTGACCAAGATAAGACTCACATTTTTGTATTATTCCACAACAATGGTTTATTTTGCAAATGTAGGATTATACCTGCAGTCTTGATACAGACTGCTACAGGAAATAACAGCCAAAGGATTCCATCCTTTTGGATTATTTCTTCAGATCAGGAAGAGGATGAGACCAATGCTAAACTGTGTTTTGAGGGAGAGGAAAGTCTCATTTAGGAAGAGGGGAGTATGAAAGATTTTAGATCTGTTTGCTCAGATGCTCATAGAAGAAGCAATATGAACTATAGATTGGGGCAGACTAGGCAGGGAGCTGAACCAGTTACTCTGTCCTCAGTCCATGGGTAAAGAGGTTAGCATGTTCTTGTATGGTACATGTGTGTCCAAAAGGAAAGTTGGGTGGGTGGGAGTAATGGACAGGGTCACTATTATTATTAGGCCAAAGTATGATATGGCAAATGAAGACTGGACACACTGAGAAAAGAGGGGAAACCACTTTCAGCTGTTCTGCAGTTGGAATTACAATGTATTCCCATTGGGATTTTAAAATAGTAGGCAGATCAAAAGTATAGAGCTGCATGCAATTTTTTTAATTACACATCAAGATTTTGGTGAGATTGTGAAAGATGGGAAGGGCAATAAAATTCTTGAGAATCCTTTAATTCTTTTCCACTTATGCTGTCTGCCAGTTCTCTCCCATCTGATCCTATCTGATGACTGGACCATTTTTGTCCTAATTACTCTTTCCTGCATTCCTATTGATGTCGCAATCCTCTGACAAACCTGAATATTTGGAAGTATTATTAAAGGCAAACAAGGCAGTGTTTTCTTTATCAAACTGATCATCACAGAGAGTTGACGAATGGAATAGTCAGTTATATCTCTATCTGTCTCTACCTACCTACCTACCTACCTACCTACCTACCTACCTATCTATCTAACTATCTATCTATCATCACTATACCTTTTTGTTATTTGAAGTCTGTTGGCGTATTTATAAGATTTATATTTGCTGAGCTAATATGATGGCTGCTATTTGTCAGAATTATCTGTAAATGTGTTGTCAGTAGGTCCCAACCAGTAAAATATGACCCCATTTTATTATCTTACTTTGGACTATGAATTTAAATTTGCTTTATCAAATAACTTCATGACCAGTGATGACTTGCTCACAAATGACTGAACAGTTCAATGGTATATGGCATTCTACATTTAAGCAGTTGTTATGCAGAATACAAAACGGTGTTGTAATTTTCTATGGTCCATCTTTGAAGAAAAAGAATATACTTCCATATAGGAAAAAAATATGTATCCAATGTACAGTCACATCACTTCATGAAAATGCTTTATTTTTTTGAGAAAAATTGTAATTTATCAAATGATTGGCCCTTAGCTTGAACACCAGACTGTACACATACTGTGCCAGAATTATCATGCTGTTGTTGTCATGAGACAAAAATCTGTTTTTCATTTAAATACTAAGTCTTTTTTTTCCATTTTAGCTATCTTTTCCACAACTGTGGTTATTTTAATTTAGAATAGCATGACTTCTCTACAGAGTTACTTACTGTTGCATATGGTTGTTACTTTATCAATATTAGGTTGAGGCCATTCTATATTTCCAGCTTTGTTGTTTCACAATAGTTTTTAAATATTAAAGACATGCTTATATACATTCTAATGATTTGATTCACTTCAAATTATTTCACAACATAATAGCTAATCAATGAAAGTTGCTGCATAAAGAAGAAACTGTGGCAGAAGGGCAAATGAGTGAACTGTTTTCACAAAGAATTTAAAATCCATGAAAGGAATAAGAGAAATTAGTTGCTTCATGGCTGCTTGTGTGTTTGACTCTGATCTTTCTGCTGTTGTACCATGAAGTGTTATCTTCATGTAACATTGTTCTAACTATAATTATTACAGTCTGGAGAATTAAGGGAAATGGTGTATGTGGATTTTGCATTTATGTTTTCCAGTTATTTATAGCCTTAGATGGCTTGCTTGGAAAGGCAGAAATATGTGCATACATGTGGCACCACAGGCTGTGTATAATACAGGTCACATGTCTTGCATTTTGTCCACACAAATTTGCACTCCTGACAGTCTTAATTCTTCAGGGTGAAATTGACGGTGACTATAATTGCATCATAAAAATAGTCTGGAATGAACAAAAAGGACTAAAGGGTTTCTCCAACAGAACGTTTCCATTTCCAGATAACCATTTGAGGATGTTAATTAATAATAAAGTATATCATATATGTAGTTGTTGCTTATCAATGGTAAGTAGAACTGGAACTCTTGTTACCTAGAAATGCGATCATAAGGTGTGATATCACATGGCTGCACTGACATATGATGACAATTCCAGCAGTCCTAGTTCTGTCATTAGGTGAATCCATCATAGTCAAAGTGTCCACAGAACATGATTTGCGATCTTCTTCCGGCTTCCCCATTGACTTTGGTTGAGACTTTTAGTGAAGGTTGCAAATGGTGTCCTCATAACCATGGGAATGCTATCAAGTTCCACTTATTTCTGTGACAGAAACCTATTTTATTTGATTATTTGTTTATACAGCCACCTATCTCACAAAAATGTGACTTTGTATACAACATAATAATTAAATGCTCCATAACAATCTAAAAACAATAAAAATTAACACAAAATAAAGTATATCTGTGTCATTGTGCTTGGGTAGTATGAGCAGCATCACTCAGATACAGTAGTCCCTGCTCTTGAATTAGGCGTGCCTGCCTATCGTATCTAAATGCATGCAATCTAGTTTATAGCAAAATCTACACTAGGGCCCAGATACTTTTAAGACAAAAATACAGTAGGGTTTCTTCAAGGAAAGGGTGCTTATTCCTGCAGTGGGGATTTAAGAGCAAAATATTAAAACATGATTTAGCCCCTTTTCCTCTTCAGCTAAAAGTAATGTGAATTAAAGGCTAATTTCCCAGAAGGTAATGATATTAATGGACTGTCATTTCCAAACCTTGCTGGCGTGCCTGAAGTTAATTTCAAAGAAACCTGGAAAGATAGTCTATTAATTCCATATGTTGGTATTGCTAAACTGATTCACTGATTCAGACCTCTTGTGCAAGGCAAATATCTAGTGTATTCAAATTAACACAAGATAGTAGCCAAATATTAAAAAGCAGTTGTTGGCAATACCAAGTTGTGAGAATGGGATTCTTCCAGGAAGTCATTTTTCTGAGGATGATGCTGATTTGTACAGGTAGAAATGAGATGTACAAGTTGTGAGTCTTCATTTAAATATTACAGTAACTTATTAAATGGAATCCACAGGAAAGCTGCTCTCTCTCTCTCATTGTTTCTTTGTTGAGTACCTGTAAGAATATACAAAGCAGTTTCTCTTCCAAAGCCAGCAGTCTCCTATACCCATTCAAAGTACCAGAAAGGCCAGCATCATCAACCACTCAGAACAAGGCTGTTCCATACTGAAGTCTGAAACAGCTTGTGAGTTCATTTTAGACAGCTATTATTTAGTGTTGATGTAATCCTTCAACTAAATGGTAATTGTACTGTACAAATTATTTTGACATTTAAATGTTGCAGTTAAATTGCATACTTTTCGCTTTCTAATGACAGCAGGGAAAGTAGCTTTTTTTCTGATGATTCATCTGTGTTCTTTTTTGACAACTTGTCTGTAATTAATACATACTTCTGTGGCTGTTTTTCTGAAAATGCCTTTCGGGGTTCAAAAAACAACAACACCCCAAACAATAGATATATCCTGTTTTCTTCTGACTTTTCATGATTTCTATGAAAGAGCTTTTGATATGGATTTTGTCAGTTTTCATCCACAATGCTTTGTCATTTTCACCATAGCAACACATTTACCGTATCTACCATTGACACACATTATAATGCAAAAACTGCATTTCTTGATTATATTTCTGGTTAATTGCATAGCAATGTATATTGCAGTTTTCTTTTCTGAACCACTCTGTGAAACAAAGATAGTAACCTTGTGTTTGAAAAATATGATAAATAGAATTATGTCAAGAGGAGTTTTCATCAACTTTTATTCTAACATCTCAGTCATCAAGGTTAATATCATATTAGAACTTTGTTTGCATCTGACTTTCGTCCTTCAGAAAAAATTCTGAAGTTGATCAAGCTAACCTTCACCCATTTTATCTTAACATATCTATTACATCTTCCCTTTATAGGTAGCTTATTTTGATCAGCTAATTTGCTCTCAAATTAAATCTGAGTAATTCTGTGTTCTTATAATTCCCTGAAATGATGCCTCTTACTTGGTCCATAAGCTTATTTTACAGGCTGGAGAAATTCAATATCCATGTGTACAATTGATTGTCATTTGCTCAAATATGTCATAGGAAGACATACAAAATGACCCCACAAAAAAGGTGCCAGGCTTTGAACTACCACATTGGTTATGGACAGTCCTGAATAGGATTCATACCTCACACACCAGGACTCACTATATATATGGAGCATAGTATCTTCTCTTCAGTGTGACTGTGGGGTCCCATGCCAAACTGTAGATCACATAATGACTGGCTGTAAGCTAAGGACATATACTGGTCTAGAATCTGATCTTTTAAATATAAACGATGTTGCACTTCAATGGTTAGATGGCTTAGACATTGGAATTTGAACATAAGATAATTAAAATTAGAATTTAACTTCAATGTTTCCATATTTTTATATTAAATATTTTAAATATTTTTTTATTATATAGATGAAAGTAAAATTAGTCCACAAAATCTTTCTGGTAGTCTAAACAAAACTAATTTTGAACATGTATGTATATTATGTTATAAAATGTAATTATTAATATTTAAGTTAGTTTATTTAATTTAAAAATGGGAAATGGAGTATATACGTTAGAATTGTGCAACACTTAAAATTTGATTTCAAAAAGGGTTTTGAAGTACATAGAGCCGTGATGGCGAACCTATATCATGAGTGCCAGAGGTGGCATGCAGAGCCGTCTCTGTGGGCATGGGCACCATCGCCCCAGGTCAGCTCCACCATGTTTGTCCATGGTGTTTCCCGCATGTGCAGATTGTCCGTGATGAAGTTGGGGTGGGTGGAGCTTGCACGTACCCCATGCGTGCATGCATGCACAGTAAAAAAAAGCACCGAATTTTTTTTTAAACGCCGGAAATGTGATGGCGACGCATGCGCGGTGCAGGAAACTCGGTTTCTGCGCATGCACAGAAGAAAAAAAACCAGGGAAAAAATGTTTTTTCAAAAACAAATAATCCCAAAAAACATGTTGTCGCCCACGGAGCAATAAAACCGGCTCCGTGACGTCACCAGCGGCCTACTACATACTCGGTAGAACCAGTCCGAACCGGTAGGAACCCACCTCTGCATTAGAGGTGTGTTGGTTAGGAAATCTGTTGTATGTATTGTAGAGCATGCCATATTATTGGCTGAAAAATTGCATTATTGGGTTAGAATGTAAGGTGTAACCAGGACTATGGCCCTGAAAATTTAATTTAATGTTAATGCTTTTAATTTATTTTGCTCATTCCTCACTCTTTTTCTGTTTACTTTAAAAGGGAATAGGCAATGGGCATCTATAGACCTTAGAAAAACAGGAATCTTTTGCACAAAGGAAGGAGTTGATGTTTACATTAGATGCCAGAAAGTGTCTTTTGTTTCTAAACTGAGAGGATAATTTAGGTCATCTTTCTGATTTTTGACTTTTTTGACATTGAATTCATTCTTTTAAAGCTGAATTGATTGATTTATTGTGCACCATTAAGTTATTTTTTGACTCCTGATGTCCTTTCTCCATGACAATCTATGCATAATATGTTCTTTCAAAGATGTATAGTGTACAGTGCATCTCCACCATAACTAAGTTAATCAACCCTGCTGCTGGTCATTCTCTTCTCTTTCCTTCCACATTTCCCAGCATTGCAGTCTCTAGAGAACAGAGCTAGGTCTTCCCATAATGGGTCCAAAATAGAATAACTGAGCTTGGTCATTTGTGCTTCTAGTCAGAACTCTGGGTTTATTTGTTCAATGATCCATTTATTGCAGAGATGGGTTCTTACAGGTTCTATCCGGTTCTATAGAACCAGTAGTAACTCCGCGGTGATGTCACGGAATCGGTTCCATCAGTGTCTCCATGGGTGCTGCCTTCTTTGATTTTGCTTCTGCGCAGGTGCAGAAACTAATTTTTGCTTCTGCGCATGCACAGAAGCTAGTTTTTGATTGCTGTTCATGCTTGCACACGCTTCTCGCACACACACACAGGGCAACCCTGAGAGAACCGGCAGCAAAAATATTCACAACCCACCCCTGATTTATTGGTTTTCTGGGATATATTTTCAGTATTTTCAGATGTCTTCTCCAAGCAAAGTTCAAAGGAGTCAATATTCTTCCTAGCATGCTTTTTCAAACTCTAAAAGTTGAAATTACTGTTTTAATTTTGCACAAGCAGAAATGAGTAATTGCTCGTAAATAATCAGCAGAGAGAATGAGAATCCCCTTTTTTCACAAATACAGAAGACTTTATTAACATGCTTTTTATTGCTTTAAAATTGTAAACATTTTGTAAATTACCTGGAAGACATTATTTTTAAATCTAGAGTATACATAATCATATAAATTAATCTATTAATTACATAAGAGATTATCAGGGAAATCTTGAGGAGGCTATAATTAGATATAAGTGGAGAACCACTTTGGAGGGTGTACATATTGATATTATTTTTATAATATTTATTTTTTAATGAGGATTTTTACATTGATTGTTTTATATCTACCTTGTTTTACTGGATCATTGTACACTGCCCAGAAGTATACAGTTTCAATATTTGTTGAATAGACTATGTCAAAAGTTGTAATTAGTGGATTAGTTATATTTCAGCAAATTATATTACCCGTTAACTGTATTTTTTAAAAATAGAGACCAACTATGAGTGAACTTAAAATGTTTTGCCTCTACCTGATGGCTTTGAATAAAAGTCTTCCATTCTGTAGAAAAAGGTTTAGTGTGGGATCACGTGACCATAGTTCTTTGATGCTGTAGTTTGAGATGGATTACAGTTACATTTGCGGAAGTGGCTTCTCTCAGACATTTCACTGTGGAGAAAAGAGGACTGAAGCATCCAGTTCATGGACAAAGTTGGTTCTCATTTTCCAGAAAGTGTTACAAATGCAGATCTGTTAATATCAGCATGTATGTTGTGAATTGAAATAATAAAAATCTTTGACAGATTGTTAGCAAATGGTTTAATTTGATAATTAATCCCAAGTAGTATTTATGCTTAATAACGGACTATGCAGCATTTCTGCAATTAATCTTTGCAGCATAGAATGTAATGTAATTGGAGGGATCTTTTGTAGAAAACTTCAAGACTGGCATGTCAAAATTTGTTCATCAGAGAGCTGATAATTTCCCCCCCACTAGTGTGTACATTTCCATTGAGCGTTCAACATCTAAAACGATGGCACAAATATGTGTTCTTCTACAACATTCAGGCTGTTGAGGTTAAAGTTAATGTGAAAGTGTCAAGGAAACTTAACATTATTTATTAAGATAATCCAATGATTTTCAGAATGTTGCTTTCTTAACTGTAATGGGTAGCAGTGAGGGAAAGATGAGTCATGAACTTGGAAAAAAGTTTCAAAATTAATGTTCTGAGTTCTTTCAACTTTCTTATCAGGCTTTAGAAAATGAGGTAAGGGAAAGCTAGAGAGGAAGTTTCAAATTTCAGAAAGCACATTTTTAGTCCTAAAGAGAGAGCAACAAAAGTGAAATAATCTGTAATTGTGCTATTCTGAAAATTAGATCAGGTTTTATAAGCAATAATTATTCTGTAGAAATGGTTTGGCATCAATGTTCTCTAACTCTGATTAAATAATGAGTTCAGACAGAAAATAAGAGCTAGACACATGTGCAAAACCAATTGCTTAAAGCTAACCACAAATTCCATATGAGCTCACAATAATGATGCACATATATGAAGCATATTAAAATGAATTAATTAAATGTTAATAACAGTTTTTTATTTTTTGGGTATTTTATGGCTATTTTATAGTTTGCATTTATTAATGAGCCTACATTAAATAAAAGCCAGTGAGTAAGTCATTGATAGAAGAAACATACATCAACTTTGCACAGTGTGCTTGATCAGGAAATGAGGCATGTAAATCCAGAAGGATGATAATTAGGGTTTGGGGAATCTCCAACATTTTACTGTATGGTCTAAATATGCTAAATGATCTGTTACCTACAATCTAATGTCTTCCGCTACAAAAATAGCAATGCTCAGATGCAATATTCCTGCAATAATATAGGTGGCAGGCAGTTTAAATAAGGAAAGTTGTTGATAAGGTGGCTAAGAATTCTGGGAGAAGATTATCTGGATCCCTTTCAGTCAAATTCAATCAAATTTAGTATTGTCTCTGGGTTTGGGCCTTAGTTTTGTTCAACAATTGCACTCATTTCTGAACCAGGGGACTCTATTAATGGTCACTCATGTCTTGGCATTCTCCAGATTGGACTACTGCTATATTATCTGCATGGGGCTGCCCTTGAAGGCATCTGGAAGTTATAGCTGATGCAGACTGAGAATGTGAAGACAGTTTTGTGCACTCCTCAGTGAGCACATATTACACCTCTGCTTTACAAGCTGCAATGACGATCAACATGTTTCCAAGTTCAGTTCAGGGTGCTGATGATGATCTGTAAAGGCTTTCTTGTAATGGAACCAAATTATTTGGGAGATAGCTTCAGCCTGGTTAACATCTACCAATCACATTACATTCAGAAGGAAAGGCATGCTCTAGGTCTCATCTGTAGCAGAATGTCTTCTGGTGGGATCCAGGGACAGAGCCTCTTCTGTGGTGGCAACTGCCCTTTGGAACATGATCCTGCCCAAGATCAAATTGCCCATGAACTTATTAGCCTTAAGGCCTTAAAGACATGACATTGTCACTAGGCTTGGGGATCAGGGTGCATGTACAGTGACTAAATTGGTTGTTGTTACAAGTGTATTTTTTAATTCAGTTGTGGCTTGTGTTGTATGTTTGTAATATGCTTTTATATTGGAAGCAGCCACCAGAGTCATATATTTGAGATGCACAACATCTTAACCACTCTGCCATCCACCCTACATATATTGAAACAATAAATTCACTCTTAATTTCTGCAAAGAAAATATGTATTTGACAAGCTTTTCAGGAAAGACAAGAAATTTCTTATATACCTGTAGAAAAGCAAACAGGAGAAAACAATTCATTTTATGTAGTTGTTTGTAAAAAATTTTAAAGACTGGACTGTATAATCTTGCCGAATATACAGTGCAACATTGAAGACTAGTATTATTATTTTAGTAGATTAACAACAACAACAAAATACCAGAATCTGCTGGCACAACTAATTTTGAGATTGGTTATACATTTTCTTTCATATTCTGCTAAAAAATAGTTGGTCAGGCAAACAGGATTAATCATTATATTTAAGTCATATTAAACTTGAATTCCTGACCTGGGTCATGAAGCTTTTGACAAGTATCAGTCAAAATTACCCTATTTTCTAGGCTTCAATAGGCTTGTGGAATGTACCAAAGTTAGAAAGCAAATCGCTCTAAACTAACTTTCCTGTGTGCAATTTCTGAAGCAACTTAAGTCACTCCAGTGCATGTGATAATGGAGTTTCAACTTAAAACTCAAACAAAGGCTAGGACAAAGCTATCCCTGGTGAGAGATTAGAGTTAAAGTAACAGATTTATTAATTACTTTCAACAATCCGGAAAAAAGTCAGTTTATCAAAAACATTCAAATCTCTTCAGATGCTGCTCAGCTGCGGTCCCCGTTGGAAATTCAAACTGGTTATGTTCCGTATACTTTAAAACCTGGTCTACCGGTTTAATTTTTTTTCACTTGATTGATTGGTATGGAAGGAATGCACCTGGTAGAAATTTCCAGCCTGGAAATCCAGCGGAAGTCAAGTTGCCTTTTGCAAAGGGATGGCAGGTAATAGACAGTGTAATCATCATCAGAGTGTTGATTTTGAATAGCAGCCCTGTTTCTTTATTTCTAGAAGTGGTACTTCATCATTAAAGCCAGATGTATGTCTAACAGTGTATTTCAAAAGGACATGCTAAGATTTAGATTGATAACCATCAGCTTGCTTCACTTCTGAACTGAGAAGCCAAAGTATCTTGATGTTCCCCTGTCTTGCATGAATAGATGTTTGTTTCCATGGTTTCTTTTAAAAAAATCGTCACTATTCTCTACAGCTTCAGTAAGTCCAATCAATACACTGTGTTCCATTGTTGTTTAAGATGAAAATAGAATCTGAAAGATTCAATTGCACAGTGTGTGTGTGTGTGTGTGTGTGTGTGTGTGTGTGTGTGTGTGTGTGTGTGTGTGTGTGAGAGAGAGAGAGAGAGAGAGAGAGAGAGAGAAGACAAATCTCAGTAAAATAATTTTGTTTCTTTTTATCTGAATGTGGATGGAGGAAATATTTTTATAGTCCTAGCAAGAAAATAATGTTTACTTTATGCAGTGTATGTAGTAGCACAAATTCCTCCATTCAGAAATGAATGGCACTTAGAAAAAAAAGAATATGTATACCCAACCCTTTATAGATGGAAAGTCGAAAACCTCTAGAAAGAATCCTTTGGGCTTGTAGTGCCTTGTTTTAATTTCAGTGGTTGAAATAATGATAGTTGAAGGAGCAACCAAATAGGCAGTCTAAGTTCAGAATGCAGGGTGATGGCTTGAGCCTTCTGTTTTTGTAATTCTAAGCGGGTAATACAATCTGAGCACAAAATTAGACATCCATTTTATGTTCTAGTTTTAAAACTCTAAATCTATACTGCATGTTTTTTGTTTTGCTTTGGTTTATCTTGGTTATCACAAGTTGCCTTAAGCATTTATGTTCACAGTATAAGATCCAAGGACCAGCACTGAATTCAGTAATTACCTGGTTTGGTACAGAAATTGGTCTACCTTGTAATGTTTGGTGTATTATGACATGAATGCTGGTTTTCTCCACTCAGAATGTTTGATTCAGAATGTTAAATGAAATTCTCCATATGCACATCCATAAAGTGAACTGCTTTTTAAGCCCATATGTACAACTTGTTTAATATTAACTTCCTACTCTTCATTCCTAGGAACACTTTCAGAAAGGCCATGGAAGTACTGACTCAATTCCTTATAGAACTAAAGATAAGTTAACCTTCTCTAGATCTGAATGGAAAGAAAGGAATAATCCTTAGAGAATGATCCGTTTTGAAAAAGCGATGATGGCATCCAGCAGAACTGTCACATTCAGGAATTAATTAACAAGAAGCAGAAGTTCATGCCATCTATACTATAATCTTGCTTCTTTTAAGACTTTCATATTGGATTAGTCTGTGCGCACAGTAAATGCATTCATTTGCACTGTTAAAGTTTATGATTTTCAAATCCCCCTCGCTCACTAAACGGATCTTGGGACTGCTCACATCTGTAGTTGTTTTTAATCAGCATCATGTGTTGAAATCCACTTCCATCTCTGCCTTTCCTGGAAAACAATAATGTCTGTATCCTAATGACATATAGTGAAACCAGTGATACTGCCTGCTGTGTGGAACTGCATGCTAAGTTGGAAAATAAGTTACTTCTAGAAAGGTTCTTCATCTACTGTAATATTTTAGCTTATACTTACTGGGAAGTCAGATTTCAGATTAACAGATTTCAGAGTTGGAAGGGATCTTGTAGGTCATCTAGTCTAACTCCCCGCTCAAGCAGGAGGCCGTACACCATTTTTGACAAATGGCAGTCCAATTTCTTCTTGAAAGTCTCAAGTGATGAAGCTCCCAAAACTTGTTTTCACTGTCAGATAGTTCCTCCTTATTTCTAGGTTGAATCTTTGCTTGGTCAGTTTCCATCCATTATTCCTTGTCTTGCCTTCAGGTGCTTTGGAAAAATAGCTTGACCCCCTTCTCTCTGTGGCAGCCCCTCAAATATTGGAACACTGCTATCATGTCTCCCCTGGTCCTTCT
>JANHFT010009879.1:4509-16155 GCA_032467955.1 Pseudoxenodon macrops | reverse complement strand
ATAAGTAAGTATGTAATAAGATAGAAACCGATGTTATCTGGTGACAGGGGGGGAGAAGATGAACCCCCCTACTTTGCGTATGTATTTGTGTTTGAATGTTTGTATGTTTAATTTTATATAATAAAGTTTATAAAAAATATTTTTTTAAAAAGAAAACACAGTTTCAGAGTCTATCATTAGGCTGATGTGCAAAGAAAGGATCAGAAAGAAATCGTCATTAGGGAACTCAAGTCTGTATTTCTGGTCCATAGAGGTTCTGTAAAAAAAGAACAAGGATATTATACACTTTCTTCCTGATAGGAATAATGTGGTGCAACCACCCCTTTCATGAGGGAAGAAATATGTTTCTTTGTGTGTGGTGGGACAGAGATAGAGACAGGGAGGGGGGAGAATGAGAGAGAGAGAGAGACAGACAGAGACAGACAGAGAGAGACAGACAGAGAGAGAGACAGAGACAGAGACAGAGATACAGGAAACAATATAAGAAGTGATGATTATGAGAAAATAACTCACCGTGGCATGGGCTCCTTACTACAGGTACACCAGCCAAAACTGGAAGAAAGTCCCCTATCTATGGTCTTCATCTGCTTACTTATCCGTAACCATGAATCTAGAAAGATCCCAAGTCATGTACCTGATCTTTTAGGGGAGTACCACTTTTCAAGAGTTATCACCAAAAATGATAACTAGGGTTCAGTTTGAAGCTGTTTCATCCTATTCCAATCCAAATAATCTGCAGACTCCAGTTTAAGACTACACTGCATTTCCAACTTGGTCCAAAGTGGAGATATGTAATATAGTAATAAGGTACTGATGGTATCTCACTGAATTGATGGACAACCTCGGCTAGTGGTTTCATTTAGATGTAAAACAGATGAAGTGATAGAATAGAACTTGGCAGATGTTGGTAGAAGTGCAGAAATCAGGCTCCACAAGGCTGATTTCTTCTTACCCACCAACAATTGAGTGGTGGTCACTCAAGTAGAAGCAAAACAATTGAAGTACAACACCACCAAGCTCCAATTCTTTTAATAATTTGAGGAATTACCATGAGCAATGAAATTAAAAATCACTGAGAGATCTAAAAGTACCAATTGGTGCATTCCTCCTGCCTATGTCCCAACAGAGGTCATCTACCAAACAGATCAATGCTGTTTCTGTGCCATGAATCTGATAAAAATTAGTCTAGACACTCTACTTCCTCAACAGAACTCTATAGTTGACAATATACCATTATCATTCTATTATTATTCCAGTCTGGGCATTATAATTTTCATTTCAATTTATTTTAGACAATGATTTAAGTCAGGGGATTCCCATTCCATGACTATTCAGACACTACAGCAATGCAGATGATAATGATAATGGCAACAACAGTGATGATAAAGATTTTCTCTTTGAAGAAGTCATTACATTGTTACTCTGATATGCTATTTAGTTAAAGTAATGTATGGAGATTCTCAGTCATCCAGGTCAAAGGTGCTTTTTCAAAAGACAACTGTACTGTTTTTTCTTGAAGTCTTTTTGTTTCTCATCTAAGAAGGTTCTTTAATTCTGACTGAATGGTGAGCATAGACTGCAAGGAATGTAAATTGTTCTTTCCCTTCCATTCAGTCAGAACTGAAGAAGCTTCTTGGATGAGAAGCAAAATGTCTTCAAGGAAAAATAAAGTCTGGTTGCCTTTTGAAAAAGTACCTTTAGGTCATTAAAATAATAAGAGACCACTGAAAGATTTCTTCAGAAGTTATATATTTTTAAATGACATTTGGTTGGATAATCTTCAGGTAGGAGTCATTAGCCACTCTTGGCTATAAATAACAGGAATTCCAAATCAATATTCTTGAAAGAGCCTTGGATAGAAATTTTTCTGTACAGTATTATTTTTTTAAAGTTCACTTTTTTGCCTATCCATCTACCGGTATTACAGGATAAACTGCTGTCAAGGTTTTATCATTCTTAAAATCTCTAAAGATTTTGTTCAAATTGTCATTTTTAATATGACAGAAGAAAATTATTAATTACAATTAATTACAATTGTGGTAATCACATTGACTTAATTGAATAATAAAATAAAATTTAAGTATGAATAAGTGACTATTACTGTTGCCTTGTTGTCAACTTCCCCTTTGACCAAAATTTGGGAATGCCATGCCCAATTTATGAGAGTCCTTATTCCTGAAGCAATTGTGCAGTCTGATATATTACATGGAATTGGCTACAAGATTTGGAGGATACCTTCAAATGTGTGTTTCAGCAATGTCTCCCCCCCCCCAATCCTACAATCCTTTCATGCAAATCATTTCCACCACTTCCTCATTTCTTCTGGCTTCTGTTTCACAGTTTTAGCATGTTTACAGCACAAGTTGTGTGCATTCTGAGGGCAGAATCCACACAGCTGCCACATGAAAGTTACAATAAAATCATGCCACCCAACAGTTACTTTCACATGGTAACCTGTTTGCGTGCAGTGAGGCAACGTGCAGATTAGCCAAGCTTGAAACCACTAGATCTTTTTTTTTTAAATGGCTTGAAGTGTGAAGGGAGAGGAGAAGCAGAATATTCTTCATTAGACTGGCAGAAGAGATAAAAAAGTTATTGTTGAGATATTGCTGATAACAGTATTGCCACAGAGACAGTTGCAAACTCATCCATTTCAGTGAACATTTTTTGTTTTGCAATATTTATTCCGGCTGGTTAATCACGAGAACTGTCCTAGAATGAAATATTTTATCTACCGGTACTTTGAGGCTAGCACTATATCACACATAAATAAACATTTTACTAGCACTCTGGTGGGATATTTAAAAAAAAAAAGTGTCAAGAAGATTTTGAGTAGAGGCAGAATTTGAGTGGATGTGAAAAAAATAGTAGTAAACAGGCCTTTAACAAATTTCTGCTTCTATTGACTCACTTTTTAGAATGAGATGGGCAGAATATATATTTAATTAATAGTAATATAATAATATTGAACCAGGCCAAATTTCTCTCCAGCACATATTACTCCAGGGAAATTGTGAACAAATACTTTTAGTCTAAATTGATAATGTCATTTGTGATTTTGTTTTAACGTCACCCATGTGTGCATAATACAAAACCTGCAGAGTTATGGTCGGCAAAACACACAGGAGGGGATACAAAAATTCCTATCATTTTTGCATTTGTATCACCAAGATTTTAGACTTTGAGTGGAGAATCTGTGCCCCCCCCCCACATGAACATGTACCAAGTATAGGAAATGTTGATTAACCACATCTGGATGATCACAGATAACATCAACTCTGAATGAGAGCTGATGGCAATTAAGAAACTTAATTGTGGGGCAAAGTCTTATTCAATAGTCAAACTGGTTTTCTTACAGTATTATCTTTTTCTCTAGGCTAGAGGAATATTTGGAATGATCTCCAATTTTTTTTAAATCAGTAGTTCTCAACCTGTGGTCTGAGGACCCTGAGAGTCCACAATGTCTTCACAAGGGGAGGGGGTCTGTGAAGGCTTGAAGAAATACTATGATTTAAATCTTGAGTTAAATCTTTGTGGTCTGTGGCCATGGTCCATGCGCACAAAGGTATTTAAAGGGAGTGTGTGGTGAAGAGAAGTTTTAAATGACAACTCTCATGGTCCCTAATAGCCATCCTATCTATACCTTATTGGGGTTATTCTAATGTCTTTCAGTTTCCGTGCTATAATCAACTCAGCAACTACGTAGTTGTTGTTTTACCTCATTGTTTTTTTGTAAAGTCTTCCTCCTGCAGTCCGTTATGTGGCGTTCCAAATCTGGAGTTCCTAGGCTTTTAAGATTTGTGGTGTGGTAATGTTGTGCCTTACCACAAGTTTTTTACATGTGCCCATACTTCCAAAAACAAATAAAAAGCACCAGTTTTTCTAAAATAAAGGACTTTCCTTTTTCAGAAAACAGATTATAGAGAAAAATGTGAGGGTGGTTATCTCACCACCCTCTGATTTTACTACTACAAAGTAAATTGGCTGCATGTAAAGAAACAAATAAAATCTAGATAGGTAAGTGTACATGCAATGCCAAGAAAAAATATTTTAAAAAGAGATTGATGCATAAGCATAGCTTTAAAAATATTTGATTTTGATCATTTATTGTTGTAAAGGCCGAACTATTGTAGTTGCCTTTGGCAGTTGTTATATCTATAAATGTTATCATCTCAGAAAAAACGAAAATGGAACACAAGTAAAATCTTCGTAAGATCTTGAAATATGGTAAGACTGCAGTTATAGATGTTATAACAAGAATTAAGATTTCATTTTAAAGATTAAAATATGGCTCCTATTTGCTTACAAAGTGACTACCACTTGTTTCATACATGTGTATATTTCATGTCTATGCTTCTCTACCTGATAAATGGAAGAATGGCATTTCTCTTATACAAAAGGAAATGTAACAGAAAGGAATGCAAAAATGATAGAGGGGTTAGATTATTAGTGTACCTGGGAAGGTGTTATCTAACCTTCTGATTCAAAGAGTACATGTGGTGACAGCAACATTTGGGTAGTGTAGTTTGGTGCTTAGCTTTGCTAGCAAAGCAGATTTTTGCTTCTTAAGCATATTATTGAGAAATATATGAATGTGAGAATTTAATAATAATTTGGCTGATTTAGAGAGTGTGTATATAAAGGGAGTAGACTTGATGTATTAAAACATTTCTGAGTATCCTCAAAGCACAGACTTGCTTTATCTTTGAAATACAGCCCTGAAACACAAGAGTGACCCTGATGAACAAACTTCAACTCCACCTACTTGGCTTCATCTTCAGCTTGGTTTGTCTCCTTCAGGCCCTAGCAGCTCTCCAGAAACTGAAACTGAACTTTAACTGATATCCCCACAGCAAACAACATCCTTTCTCATACATAGATTACCAGATGGGGCCAATAATGCTATTTACGAGTTATAATCTACCCAAGTTTTCTCGTTTCACCTTTTTTTTTCCTTTTCGCAGAAAGTCTGCACCAAAAAATGTTGTAGTAGATAAATAATGCATTTTGATTGGTAGTCCAAGGTTCTCTCCACATGGAATTATTCTTAATAAAAGAAATAGGCCTTTATTCATTCCTGTCTGGTTTGATTTAGCAGGTGCTTTCTTTATATGGTATGCATACTTAGAACTACACCTAAGTGTATACCCAGGCGGATTTCCCACAATTGAACTATGTTGCTTGTTTTCTAAATCATTTCTGGAGTTGTGATGATGCCATGAGGTGCTTCTTTTAGACTTCTAAGCTTTGCAGAAGGGCAACATCTGGCTTATACTGTTCTGAACTTTCTCTCATGCCTGTTGTATAGGCATATTTTATGTATCAAATTCTAAATAAATGGATGACTATGCTTATTTTACTGAAATAACTGATATGTATCTACAACATTGCTTCTGTATCTTTCACCAAAATACTCCTGAGCCAAAATGATCAAATATTTGGTTGAAGCAATAATAGAATTATTAGAACTTTGGTTGCCCTTGAAACATGTGGGCCAAAATGTGTCAGAATGAATCAATTACCGATAGTGAATAATACTCCCTGTGGCATAAGTACTACTACAACTGGCAACCTACTTTAAAACCTCTCGGGCTTGCAACTCCATATTCTTTTTTCCTGAGTTCTGCATAATCGTGAAATAGAATATTATAACCCACTGTATATTCTGTATGCTCTATGCATGCATGATGTACATACAGTATGTAGTTAGTTGTAAAATGCATGGCAAGTTCTTCTTTGACATGCCATGACTTGTCTTTCTATGGCAGTCAATCATTTGTGCTTTTGATCTTGTGATGAAAAGGGAAGTGCTCACATTAGCAACTATTAATTTGCTTTTGAAATTTTAATCAGATAGTATGCACATGATATGATTTATAAAAACGGAAGTTCTATACATGCTTAGCAAAAGTATTCTCTTTATCTTGTGATACATATGATATTTTAGGAATATTTCCCGTTGCAATACTAAAACATTGTACTACATACATTTGCATTTACTAGCACAACCTCTCGCAGTTCATCTGGTGATTGCTGAATAAATGGGACCAACTTCCATATTTGTATCAACAAAATTTTTGACATATTGTGATTATGATTATTATTTTTGTTGTTGACTTTTTCACTTTTGCTTTATTGTCTTCCGGCATAATTCAAGATGCTGGGTTTGCAATAGATCAGAAGAAGGTGCCAGTGGCACATCTAGAATTTTGAACGTATGTCTAAGGTGCACATTCACAAGACAGCTACTATGGTGAACATCCAGAAACAATACAACTATATGCCAGAATTCAAGCTAGCATCAACCATCCTATTAGAACTTTTGTGGAGCAAAAGGCATTCCTGAAAATAAATATAATGCAAAAAACTATTGTCTTGCAACATATCTACTTCCTATTTTTAATTTTATTTTAGTCTAATAGGGAGGCTGGTATCTGGTATCAGAGAGCAATAAAGAAGTATTTGGGAACACAGTGATGTCCATGGACAATGGTATCTAACGGAATACCACCCACTAAATGCACATAATCTTCTTAAAATATCCATTTAGTCTGAAATCCAAAACAGACCAGAAGAGTGAGAGACTTTTAAAAAAGGAACGTCATGGGTTTGCCATGATTATCCTTGTCTTACTTCTGGGGGCCAGATTTCAGTGCTTCTATTATCTCATTTATATAGTATTTTTAATAAAAAAAAGTTTCATTTAAATTTCTTCGCTCCCGCCCTTCTTTCCATAGTTTAAACCTATTGTGAACTTAGCGTGGGTGAATTACTGAGATGAGACAGGTCGTTTCTGAACAACAACCTTTAATTCTAACCAGTACTAACAGATGAGGCAAACTTAAAGTAGTGAGGAAACCTGGCAACAACTTCCATCTGACAGCTCTTTATATAGTGCGGGCTGTAAGACGGTTGTCCAATCAGGGAGTTGCGTTCTCCTGCCTGGAACGCAGGGCTTTGACAGCCAATGGGGCGTCGCAGCTGGCCGGCACGTTGGGGAAACGTCTTGACATAACAAGGAAACATAACACCCCTCCCCTCCTGGATGGCGCATGCGTAGTCCGCCAGATATGCCGGAGGACGGCAGCTGCACTGCGACCTTCTCAGAGCGGGAGCGGTTGGAACTGTGGATTTGGGCCTTGCTACGACCTGATCTCTCAGCGGCTCATCATGTTCAGTGTTGGAAGGAACTTCGACTGCAGGACTGTCACCATTGCATGGTAAGATGCCCGTCAAGAACACTTTCGGGCTCAGGGCCATTGGTGGTTGAGGTTGGCTGATTTCACTCAGCCCGGTTGATGTGAATTCCGGGCTGGCCTGTGCTGGCGTTGTGCAGTGGTCACTGCCACTGGGGTAATGCCTCCTTAATTGGTTGATGTGACAGCACCACTGTTGACCGTCTTGAAGTCGGACCCTATAAGAATAGGGTCCTGTTAGTTCTGTGATAAGTTCCTCCAGCCACCGCGGTTCGCCCCCCATGTTTAAGGCATAGATGGCATCCCCTATTGCAAACTTTCGTGCAGCGGTAGCATCACTTTGCATTGGATCCACCGTGTACCCTGGCTGCAGGTGGTCTAAAGTTGTTCTGAGCCCTCGACCCATTAAAAGTTCCATGGGGCACAAGTTGGTGATGGGGCAAGGAGTCACATGTTGCGCGGTCAAGTAACGGCACACCCTATTTTGCCAGTTTTCGGTCCCTAGCCTGCCGAGCACCTCCTTGGCCGAGCGGACTGTCTGTTCAGCCAGGCCATTGCAACTTGGGTGATAGGGAGCTGTCCTGGCATGCCAAATGCCATGTTGGGCTAGGAACATCTGAAACAGGGCTGCAGCGAACTGCGGCCCGTTGTCGGACACAAGGGTGTCCGGTAACCCGTAGGTGGCAAATATGTGTTTGAGAACCCTTATGATGGCCTCTGCCATGGTAGATGCCATGGCGGCTAGCTCCACCCACTTTGAATAGGCATCTACCATGACTAAAAAGGTGCACCCCGTGAATGGCCCTGCGAAGTCCACATGGACGCGAGACCAAGGCAGTTTAGGGTGCTCCCATTCCCTAATTGATGTGGCTGGTGGAACTGGGTGAGATTGCTGGCATGTCCTGCATTCCTGCACCCATTCCTCTATCTCTTTATCTATGCCTGACCACCATATATAACTTCGGCTGAGTGCCTTCATCCGGACTATGCCCGGATGGGCATCATGCAGGGCGTGTAATATTGGCTTACGCAGGGAGACGGGAACCACTACTCTATTTCCCTACAGCAGACAACCTTTCTGCACAGACGGTTCATGTTGCCTGTTTAGATATGGCCGGAAAACATTGGCCGTCTCGTTTTGCGGCCACCTCCTCCTCAACCAGTTCAGCACTTGCGATAGCTGGCATCCTTATCTGAGTGCCTGGCAATGTCAATTGTGGTAAGGAGCAATTCCATTTCCTCAATAAGCAGGACCAATGCTATAGGGGCTGGGTCGCTAACAAGAGTAGGGACGGGGCAACGGTTGAGGGTGTCGGCATGCCCCAATTCTTTCCCTGGCCGGTACCAGAGGTGGTAGTTCTAGGCAGCCAAGAACTCCAACCACCTAGTCAGGCGGGGGAAAAGGATCTGAGGGGTTTGTCTGTCCCCCGCAATCAGGCCCAAAAGGGGTTTGTGATCAGTAAATAATGTAAAGCGGCGACCATAATGGAACCTTTTGATTCCCGCCACAACAGCAAGGGCCTCCTTGTAAAGCTGGCTATAGTTACGCTGTTGACAAGGTGCGAGAGAAATAAACAATAGGGGCTTCTGAGCCGTTAGGTAACTGGTGGCTCAAGACAGCGCCAACGCCATATGGCGACGCATCACACGCTAAAGAAAGCAGAAGGGTCAAATCATATTGGACCAGGACCGCAGAAGACACGAGCAGGTCCTTGACATCTTTAAAAGCGTTACTTTCTCTACGGCCCCAAACCCACGGAGCTTTAGCATCCAGCAGGCAATGGAGAGGCTCAGCCACAGAGGCTTTATGCGGCAGAAATATCGCATAGAAATTAAGGAGCCCCAAAAATGCCTGTAGTTCGCTCCTGTTAGTTGGGGTCCCAGCCTGCTTAATGGCATCGACCTTCGAGGGGGTTGGGTGAATTCCCTTGGAGTTGATCAAGAACCCCAGGAATTCTACCTGGGGAATGCCCAACCGGCCCTTTTCCCGCTTGAGTTTTAACCCGGCCTTTTGGAATCGAGTCAAAACTTACCGCAACTTACCGGCGAGGTCAGAATGGGACTTTGCAGAGACCAAGACGTCATCAAACTAGGGGACGATGCCTTGGATCCCCTGAAGCAAACATTCCATTAAACTTTGGAAGATCCCAGGGGCCACGCTCACCCCGAATTGCAGGCAGCAGCACTTAAAATGACCCCAATGGGTCACAATGGTCTGGGCCAGGGCCATAGCATCATCAACAGGCAGCTGTTGATAAGCCTGAGCTAGATCTAATTTAGCGAAAAGGGAGCCCTGATCTAATGAGTGAAGGAGGTGCTGAACCACCGGGACAGGGTAGGGGTGTGCTTGGGGGCCTTATTGATGGAACATTTGTAATCAGCAGGACAGCTCCCTATCACCCAAGTTGCAATGGCCTGGCTGAACGGACAGTCCGCTCAGCCAAGGAGGTGCTCAGCAGGCTAGGGAATGAAAACTGGCAAGATAGGGTGTGCTGTTATAATTACCTAGCTGTCCATCAAACACGTCTGCGAACTCTGTCACAAGGTGGTCAAACTCGTCAAACGATGTGGAGTGGACGCCGGAGATTGCAATACCCAGCAGTTTGAACCAGTTCCAATCCTATGAGGCTAGGAAGGTTGCCATCAACCACAATAAGTTGCAACTTGCCCGAAAACTGGGAAGTGGCAACTTCAAAGGAACCTTGTCCCAGGACGGGAATGGCAGTCCCTTGGTAATCTTTGAGCTTGGTAGCACAAAATTTCAGGCCGCTGCGTTTAAAATCAGGCATCAGTCTCTTGAGGGTAGCCCATGTAATGATGGATCTGGAAGACCTAGTGTCAATTTCCATCTCACAGGGGGCACCCTGTATCTGCACTGTGAGGTAAATCTTTTTCTTGTTGGCTTCAGTCGAAGAGTGGATCACAGCTTCCTCATAATTGTCGTGGTAATTTAAGGTTGCGAAGCGATTTTCTCGGGTTTGCTGTTGCTTGAAAGATTGGCTCCCATGGAATGGCTTGTCAGATTGGAGCCATGAGGCAGACATGGCTGCGTGGCAAACCTTGGCTAAATGGCCGATTTTCCCACAACGCAGGCAACTGGCTCCTTTGAACTGACAATTGGACCTGAGGTGGTTGCCTCCACAGCCACTGCAAGGGTTTTGAGGAACCCCTCTGAGGGATGCCCAGTTCTTGTTGGATGCCCTGAGGCGACTCCCATCATCTTCTTCATCCTCGGTCATGTCGTTCAGGCCTCCGTCCTGTTCATAATGGATGGATGACGAGTGTGTCGCAGGGTGAAAAAGTGAATAGGATCTTTGTATTTCGGCCGTGGACCGGTCGGACATCTCTGAGGCACGGGCCTCCTCCAGAGCAATGTGGAGGGTTAATTCCGTTTTGACCAGCAGACGCCTCTGTAGCCTAAATCCTTCACCCCACACACTAATTGTTCCAGGAGGGAATCGTCTAGGTCTGGAAAATTGCACTCTAAGGCTGCGGTTCTGAGGGAGGCTATGTAATGCCTGATAGACTCACCCTCCTTTTGCGTTATTTGGTGAAAAGCTAACCTTCTGGAGAGTTTTGAAGGAGTTGGGGCGTAATGATTCTTAAGTTTTAAGAGCAGTACCTCCCAAGGCACAGCATAGACAGCTTGAGGGGCAGCCAAGGCTCTTGCTGTTCCAAACATTTCAGATCCGCAAGCATTTAGGAAATGGGCTTGTTTCTGGCAGCCGTCTATCCTGGTTAAGTCATTCGCCTGTAAAAAACACTCAAACTTTTCTAGATATGTGTCCCATGTTTTCGTGGCCGGGTTAAATGCTGCGAAAGGGCTGAGGGATGCCATTCTGAAAAGAACAGCAGCAGTGAGAGAGAAGAATTTTTTTTCCCTCAGTGACTTAGGGAGTTTGTTCTCTCTCCCTCCTTATCAGCTCAGTGACTCAGCTTGCCTCCTCAGAGAAATCCCACCTTCGTCGCCAGTATTGTGAACTTAGCGTGGGCGAATTACTGAGACGAGACAGGTCGTTTCTGAACAACAACCTTTAATTTTAAATTAAAGTAGTGAGGAAACCCGGCAACAACTCCCGTCTGACAGCTCTTTATATAGTGCGGGCTGTCATACGGCTGTCTAATCAGGGAGCTGCGTTCTCCCACCGGGAACGCAGGGCTTTGACAGCCAATGGGGCATCGCAGCTTGCTGGCACATTGGAGAAACTTCTTGACATAACAAGGAAACATAACAAAACCATTATAATCTATATTATTGTTTTATTATATTTTGTTGAATATAATATAATAGAATAACAGAGTTGGAAGGGACCTTGGAGGTCTTCTAGTGCCTAGGCAGGAAACCCTACACCACTTCAGACAAGTGGTTATCCAACATCTTCTTAACAACTTCCAGTGTTGGAGCATTCACAACTTCTGGAGGCAAGTTGTTCCACTGATTAATTGTTCT
>JANHFT010009878.1:6240-16899 GCA_032467955.1 Pseudoxenodon macrops | reverse complement strand
TCAGCACACAGCTAGGACTACACCCACACAGGATGTCATGAGACAGCAAACTAATCTGCAAACATCAACTCCAGATGCTCTCAATCAGGATGCAACAACACAGCCAACCAATCCACTCACAGCAACACAGCCAACGCCCCATACCTCTCCAGTATTTATAGAGAGAGGGAAGCTCAGATCACGCCTTACTCACAGAAGCTCAGAGCCGAAAGCCCCAGCCTGAAGATGATGAGTGAGACCTCATCGAAACGTTGCCAAGATACTTTCAATCTTACATGGGAAAAGACCCAAATACTCCAAGACTTGCATATACATACACACACACACACACACACACACACACACATATATTCATACACATATACAGAGGGAAAACAAACACATTTTTCTTGTTCGCTTGCATTTCCCTGTTTGATTTTCTTTCTTTCTTTCCCTTCCTATTTCTTCAAACCAATCACATAATATACATGATAATGTGTGGGTTCTTCAACTTCTTCATATAAAAGGACACTTCTGGCTAATACAGTGTGTTGTTACTCCAAGAAATAGATTGGCTCTGCAGGCAGTATGGTAGGCTTTGATTTCAACACATTTTTATATGAAATGACCTCGTTTTGATGGATTTATGACAATTGCTTAGAATCCTTTTGCTTAATAAAAATGCTTTTCAAAAATTGTAAATTATGGTTTTTTGGGGGGAAAATAGTATTCATGAACCTCAGGCAATTTATACTGATCTTCTTTATATGTGTCTTTTTAAAAAAAATGCAAATAAGCCTCATTATATTTGAAGGAAGTAATGTGTTTGAATTCTAGTCACACAAATTTTGTGTAAACTGAGCATCTAATAACAGAAAATATCCTTCGCTGAATATGCACTAGAAATGCAATGCTATTGTATTATATTGGAAATATGATTGGGAGTGTATCTTTATCCTGTGCTGGAATAACTACTTCAAACAAAGGTCTCTGTGATCTTTTGTCTTTGGTTTGAAATAACTTGGTGATTGTATCAAAACAAATATTATGGGGAAAAAATATTTTCTCAAAGTTCTTTCTTAGCGTGTGACATTGGTTAGAGTACTGTAGATACACATTGATAGAGGAATGTCTGTATTTGGTAGTCAGTGCACCATCAAAGATGAAGAATGTATAAATTATTTTTCATAGTGGACACTGTTACCATATTTTTCAGAGTATAAGATGCACCTTCCTCCCCCCAAAAGAGGGTGAAAATTTGGGTGCGTCTTATACACTGAATGTAGCCCCATCCACCCTTTGGCCTCTGCGTTTTATACCTGTTCCAGGCTGCATGGATTGCTACAGACCATCGCCCCAAAAACAGAGCTTTTGGAGGCTGCAAAGGCAGCTCCTCCCAAATGGAGCTTTCCTCCCAAACGCTAGTCATGATTGCTGGTAAGCATAGGCAGATTTTTCTTCTTCTTGTTTTCCTCCCCCAAAACTAAGGTGCGTCTTATACTCCGGAGCATCTTGTACTCCGAAAAATACGGTACTCTACAGAAAGAATATAAATATGGAAGATGTTTTTCGCTAAACAAAATGAACGAATCAAAAGCAAGGAAAATAATAAAGATTTAGGAATGCTGTGGGTTTCCAAGCACTTGTGTAATCTTTGTGGTTTTTCAGGTGGTATGTGTAACATCCAATATTGTGACATCATTCAAGCAGTGGTTGGATTCAAGTAATTTAACAAACGGTTCTTCCTAATGACTGGCTGGGGGCAGTCATGTGACTGAGTGGGCATGCCCAACTCAATGTCACTCATAGCAAGGTTGGCCGGCTAAGGTGGGCTGATGATGCATTGACAGGGTGATTTCCTTTGGACCATTCCGAGCCCCTTCCCCCCCTTGGGCTGACAAAATAAAGCCCATCTAAAGATCGTGATTGCCTGCCGAGCCTGCCTGACACATGCTGGCAAAAGGAGGCTGGGGGGGGGGGGGAAGAGAAGGGCTGATAGAAATGCCCCATTTTCTGCCTCGGTTGGGCTGTCTGCGCCACACTATATTGGGATGGGGAGGTGGGGGGGGAAGAAAAAGCCCACTTGGTCCGTTCTCACCAGCACAATGGCAAATCTCTCTTCCAGCTCGCCGTTTCGGGTATTGGGAGCTTGAGGGGTATATTGTGTACCCTGAAGTCCATCTGTTGCTCCTCCAAACCCAGCTCTGGCTGCAGCCGACCATTAGCCAATTTTCTTCCAGAGCTCATGTGCTTTTCACTCCAAGCAGCCTGTGCTGGAAAATGCATGGCTAGTGTGGATCGGTCTTCCTTAACAAGCTCCAAACCATTGGTGATGCTAAAAGCCTGGCTCTGGCTTCAGAGGCCACCAGTGGGTTTGTTAAGACATACAATATGCTGCTGCTAAGCTCCTGGGTTCCTTGCATGAGTGCTGGGAGTCCGGTACTCCTTCCCCATGCAGTCAGCCCATGCTCCTCTCTCGCTCCAGGCACCGATTCCCCCACTGTCCTACTGTGCCACCCCCACAAAACTTTTAAGAATTAGAGCAGCGGGGAGGCAAGGCACACTCATCTCTGTTTCCCTCTAGGACTGGCCTTGGAAAAGCCATCCCTCACAATCAGACTCCCTTTCTTCCAGCGGTGACAATGGCAGGCAAGTGAGCTGGTGGTGGGCGCCACATGGGAGGAAGCGGGGAAAGCAGGCAAGCAGGCCAGGCCATGGGGACCGCAGGAAAGGCAGCGGGGACGGCAGGCAAGCAGGCTGGGTTGCCGAGGCTGTGGGGAAGGCAGGCAAAAAGGCTGGGCCACAGGCTCCATGAAGGAGGCAGCTGGAAAGGAAGGCAAGTGAGCTGGGTCACGTGGGCCATGTGGGAGGTAGCTGGGCAAGAAGCAAAGGAAGTTTCACCAGGCAGAGATCAGCTGGGTCAAGGCATGTGAGAGAACCAGAGAGCAGTAGCAGCTATGCCACAGGTGTGACTTTTAGCAAACAGCTTAGACAGATGAGGCGAGATAAGGAGTGACTGGGTGGAGTGGTGTGGTCAGCCAGTGGTGTGATTAGCCAGTTCTCCAAACTGCGCAAAAATTTAACAACCAGTTTGCTTGAACCAGTCTGAACCAGATGAATCCCACCTCTGCCTTCAAGGCACTTCTCACTAAAATAGTAGGTTCTCTTCTACAAAGAAGCCCCAAGGAATTCAAGTGTGCATTATTATTGAACTATATCAGAGTCTCCTATATATTTGAACATACATATAGGCTCCTTTCCTTTCTTCCAGCTTGTTGTCATCTCTTCCTCCTGAAATATCACTATAGCCTATAAAAATTAAGTATTCTTTTTTCCTTTTTCATATATCTGGGTGGGAAAAAAGATGAAATGATTTTTAATCTAGTTGTGTCACAGTGGATGCACTAGTTCAACTTTCTGGCTTGAAATGAACTGTCTGGATTTCAGTTTCTCTTCGTAAGTATGTTTTCTGCCTTCCCTTTGTCTGTTTTGCTATTTCATGCAAAAGTGGTCTTGTGACAGGCTCATAAGTCAAGTCAATAGTTATAAAAGCGAATTCATATGTTTATGTTAGAGGAAACTTTTGATCCGTCCTTTTTGCATACATTTGACTGGGTAGCTATTTGTGTAGAGTATTTTCCCACCCATACAAAGTAAATACATCAGGGAAGAATTGTTCCTTGTCATTTCTTGTGTAACTTCCAGCTATCTGGTAGACCACTTATTATCTTGTCACTACCAAATCATATCCATTAAATCTGTAGCTTCTCCATCAGGGGATAGAAAAGGAGGAAGAAGTGAAAAAAGCTACTTGTGGATTGGTGATGGTTCCAAATCAGGATTGTTGATTGCCAGATCCTAAATCAGGATGAAAATCTCTCATAAGCCTCTGACAGTTTTTGAAGTTTCTCCCAATCTTATTGCCCTATTGTATCATAATATCTAATGCAATAAGCTGGGAAGTTATGTATCCTATTTAATTAGCTATATTTTTGTTTGATTAAATTGAAGTGAATCAAGTATATTTTTTGCCTAGTCCTCCTTTCTTTGACTGGCCATACCAGCTTTGGGAGAGAGACCCCTTGATATGCTACGTGAAACCGCAGAACAGCTTCCTAGCCAAAAAAAAAAAAAGATAACCCCTGCCTAAAATAATTAGTCAAGAAGGATTACAAAGTTTAATTTTGCTACAGAATTTCATGCTGTTTCTGTTTAGTCTTTCTCCACCATCTACCACCATTTATAGGTCCAAACTCAGAAGAACAAAAGATGGGAAACAAAGCAGAAACAACAGCTAAATAACACCTTTCCCAAATGGGTAGGAATCAGTGGTGGGATTCAGCCAGTTTGCACCACTTCAGGAGAACCGATTCAGTTTCATGAACTGGTTGTTGGGGGGGAAAATCATTAGGGCAGAGAACTAGTTGTTAAATTATTTGAATCTCACTACTGGTAGGAACTTGGAAAGTGCACAAACTAGCACCACCAATATCACATCAATTTTCAAGGAAAACCTGGCTTGTGCAACTGATAAGATTCTTTCATGAGGACTACCATTTCATTTAACTGCCCTATAGGAATTCATGTAACTTCAAAGCTTTCCAGCTGAGTGAAGGAATTACGCTTCACGGTAATATTAAGATTAAATATGCTTGAATAAGATTCCTGTTAAACAAAAGTTTAACCTTTTGACTTCTCAACCAACCAGCCATAACATAGGTTTAAAATAGTCCACTCTGCTTTATGAATAATAGAGTTCCAGTATCAGGCGACTTAGTTAAACTTTATAGTTATATCAAATAACTTATTCTTTTTAAATGGGATTACATTTTGCTATTGAAAATAGTCCTTGGGATCATGTATATCAGGTCAAAACCAGTCTCTAGAAATTCCAAGATTTTTTCTTCCCTGCTTCCTGCATGGACCTGCTATTTCCTAGGTTTTCTCAACTCATTTTATCCCTGAAAATAGGCTGAATTCAGAAGGGTGGATGTTCATATGTAAATGTTCTGTTGCAATTCTAATTTGTGACAAGGATAGTAACAGTCCAAAAAGAGGTTTGATTTTGGATTAAGAGTTTAAATGAATGCTTGTGTGTCTACATAAATACAAGAAGGAAGAAGACAAATGTCCATCTGAATTATTTAAGACTCACCTGAGTTCAACTTTATTACTTTTGTACATGAGGCAAGGCAGTCTGTCAATCTAGATTCTGAGCTGAAGAAATAAAGATATTTTTCCAGATTTATAACCCAAATTATGTGAATAAAACTTTTTTTCCTATGGCTAAATAAGTTTTCAAAGAGTAAGGATAATATCTTCAAGATTAAGAACAAAGGTGTGAATTATATTGTTCAGCTCTAGCCTCATATTAGTATATGAACTTTCTAGTTCACATATATATCAGTGACAAATTAATATTTGGTAGACTGAGATTATTAGATCTGGTGAAATAAAATGTTTAGCTTGTATTTTTCAGACACTAATTGCATCAAGTTAGCTTTAATATATAGATTTTGGGTACTTTATTTAAAATTGCCAAAAGATGATGAGATATTGTGATGAAATACTTTTGATTAATTAGATACTTTAAAGTGTATGTAACTTGTGAATTTTTTTTTAAGCTGGTTATACTTTAATTAAATGAATAATATGCTGAATAATCATGATGTTGGATGAGTTTTACTTACATTTCCATGAGTAAATAAAAGCAAGCCACATTTTAAGGAGTTTAGCATTATTTGGAGAGACAGCCTAGTGGTTCTGACCCAGTCTTAGCAAAAGCAAGAAACAGACTCCTTGTCACGAAAACCCCTTCTTTATTTACCTCTTGTGAATTAATTGCATTCACCTACTGAAAAGTCCAGGTAATATTCCTTCAAGGAATTAACTGCAGTAACAAACCTTAGCAGTTCCTTGTGATAATTGCAAGGCTGTGAGCTCCCAGCTGAAAGGCTGCAAATTAAGTTCTGGCAAGCAGTCTTTGTGGCACGAAACACAATGAGCAAAGTCTTCACAAATACGAACTGTTGTCTCCTACGACCACCACTCCCCTTTCCTTCTATTTATTCCTTAACCAGGGAAGGGCCATTCAGCATCCATGTGTGCTTTGCTTCCCAAGTTGATTCCTTGTCCTCCGTTGCTCACCTTTCCTAACTGTTCTGTGCATACGTGGATCTGGAAGAGGCCCCAGCTGTTCTTCCTCCTCACTCATGTCAGCCTCCAAAGGCAGCTGCTTGTCTGGTGGCTGGGAAATATCGGATGTCCCTGGCTGTATCTCTGCATCCGACGCAGAGCATCCATCAAAGCCTTCCCCAGACTCCAGAACTGGCCCACGTTCCTCCCCAACCTCCTCATTGTCTGAGTCTGCTGCCATCTCTGCTGGCAGCTGGTGGGCAACAACACTCATGACCTAATCCTTGATGCATTTAATAGTGGTTAAAATGATGAACAATGAAATCTTGAACTAGGAAGCCTTGTAATCCTGCTTTATGCATTGAAGCCAGTTGAATGATTAGGGCAACTAGCAAAAGGAGACACAGTTTCACAAAGTGTCATCAAAAATGTGCAGAGACTCATTAAATCCAATTCAAAGATTGTTTGTGAAGGGAGAGGAAAAGGCCCATATTGAATGGAATTATTCCCAGAAAGTTAGCTTTAGGCCTCTTTTATTTAGCATAATCTATCAGTTCAAGCACAAATTCACCTCTCCATCAATCATCCAGTAATCAAGGAAATAGAATCTCTCTCTGTTCTTCTCTCACACATTCCTTTCATTTGTCAAGGTTCATATTGGAAAGTTGAATATCATTTTGACCATAGTTTTCCTAATCTTTCTTTTTTTTCTTTTGGCTATTACTGATATAAGATGGTGTATGAGAGAAAGAGACAGAGAGAGAGAGCATGAGGAAAGGTTAGTGCTTGAATTAGCATTGACCTTCTTCATATTCACTAGCTAAAATAAATAAATCTCTTTTTTTTTTAGGTTAAATGCAAGAACATCCATGAAGGGATGCCATAGATTTGTACAGATATGACATCTGTGGCAGGATGAGGAGACTGATAGCTATACACATGTCTGGCAAAGAACCTCATAAAATTCGATAATTGATAGGCTGCATTTTCTTTTTAACACAGAGCAATAAGATCCACAGCACAGATTCTACACCATGACACCAAAAATCATTAAAAGAGAGTGGTTTGCAATGAGAATGGATCTCGAAAGTTCTTCTAATAGAACATACCATTAAACGTATTTCTTTTCTGTCTTCACTTTTTATTAGGGCTCCCTCCCTTTAATGGGCTTTCCTGTATAAAAATCAAACGCTTTGCAGATAAAATAAAACCCACATAAACAATGCGATCGCCACCGTGCTGTCTTCTCGTTTTCTGTGATCTCTCAATTGGAAACACTGTCTCTTACCTTCCTGTAATGAGGAGTCGAGGGACAGGCGGGTCTCCGGAGGACTAGCTATTCTAGCTTCTTCCTGTAAATGGTGAAATGGCATCACATTTCCATTCTGCGGTGCACGGGCCATCGACTCCTTGGGAGAGAGGAGCTGACAGCATATGACACCTTACCTGCCATAAAATGAAGGGCTGCTCTCTGCAGGGGGTTACCTTTGTGTTCCAAAGTAATAAAACTGTAGTCTGCTCTTCTATACGCGAAAGCCTTGAACTCCATTTATATTTTACTCCTGTGCCTTTAGGTGTTATCATTCATTAGGATGGAGCTGCCTGGTTGTACGTCTTTTCCCTATGCACATGAGCATCGTTAATTTAAATGAGTTCATCATGAATAGATGATAGCGGGAACTGAAGCCTTTAGACAACTTTGGATAGGTTTTTTTTTTTAAATTTTTTTTAGAAGCCTGTATCTTCCAATGTGCTGCCCTCCTGAATAGTTGTTTCTAGTAGGATTAGCCACAGACAAACAGGAAAGAACAGGAACAAAGCTGGACTTTTGTCTAGCTTTGTAATTTAGAATGGATTACCCCCCTTCCACTTCTTGTCTCTCTTTGTATATTTCCCATGAAGAGTTAATGTTACAGCACATTACACAGTCCTGAGCTCTTTGTTTTTAATTTGCCTTGAATCATATTGTGATAGGTGACTCTTAGATGCTCTATGTTGGCTCATGGTGACAAATGACTCTATTACCCGCTGTCTTAACACATACACCACCCGTTGATTCTTAATATATCCTGGAGAATGGAGAACGAAAACCTTATCAGGAAGAGCACAGGGGCTGAAATGAGGTCAGGCCCATCGGCAGAATATTGCAGTAGATGAGGACTGCAAATGGAACTCATTGAAAGGCAGAACACAGTCTTCCCCCATTGGGGAAGACCCCATTGGGTCTTTAAAGCAGGCCCCCTGAGACATGGTTGTAGAGCCAGGGGAAGACAGTACTTACTCAGTCATGTAGTCCGAACAAATTCCCTACTTGCTACAATAAACTTTCTATTAGAAGGTTCCTACAGATGTATTGGCTTAGTGGCTAAGATGCTGAGCTTGTCGATCAGAAAGGTCAGCAGTTCGGCTGTTCGAATCCCTGGTGTCTCATAACGGAATGAGATCCCATTACTTGTCCCAGCTTCTGCCAACCTAGCAGTTTGAAAGCACATAAAATTGCAAGGAGAAAAATAGGGACCACATTTGGTGGGAAGGTAAGAGTGTTCCATGCGCCTTCGGTGTTTAGTCATGCTGGGCACATGACCACGGAGACGTCTTTGGACAGCGCTGATCTTCAGCTTAGAAATGGAGATAAGCACTGCTAGACCTCTAAAGTCAGGAACAACTAGCACATACTGTATGTGCTAGGTAAAATTTACTTTTATCTTACAGATCCTTATTTATTTATTTATTTATTTATTTATTAAATTTTTATACCGCCCTTCTCTCGAAAGACTCAGGGCGGTGTACAGCCAGCAATAAAAACACACAATACAAAAATTAAAAAACAAATTAAAAACAAATATTTACAAATCTGGCCCTATTTAAGATCCCCTTTTTTTAAAAATTAAAAATCACATTTTGGTCAAGCCAGCCCTGCCCGATGGAATAACAAAGTCTTGAGGGAGCGGCGGAAGGCCTGGAGATCAGGCAGATACTGTAAAATCTCCATTCCTTCCCGATCAGCTGGGACTCGGGAGGCAGAGAATAGATGGGGGCAGGGCCAGTCAGAGGTGGTATTTACCTGTTCTCTGAACTACTCAAAATTTCCGCTACTGGTTCTCCAGAACTGGTCAGAACCTGCTGAATCCCGCCTCTGCATTGCAGAGCGAAGAGGCATATTGTATGATGTCAGCTCAACTCAGAAGTACAACACTGAGTCCAATATTTCTACCGCTAAGAGAAACAGTCGTTAAGTGCGGTTTGCCCCCTTTTTTAAGACATTTCTTGCCGCAGCTGTTCCGTGAATCGCTGCAGCTATTAAGCTAGTAACTACCTTGTTGAGGTGAATTTGGCTTCCCCGTTGGCTTTGCTTGTGAGAAGGCCGCATCAGGGAATCACTGCAACTATCTTAAACATATGCCAGTTGCCAAGAACCCAAATTTTCATCATGTGACCACAGGGGTGCTGCAACAGTCACGTGTGTGAACAATGGCCAGAAATTACTTTTCTTAAAACGCGCACTTCCGACGTGAGCTGAACCGGTAGGAAAGATAAGAGGAACCCACCCCTGCTTTAAAGGATGCAAAGCCATGGTTACTTAGGCTAAATAAATGCAAACAAATACCGTGAAAATGGAAGGAGCTGGGAATAGGTTAAAGGGTCCCAGAGAACACCATGATATAATTTCCCTTTCTTCTATTTTAAAAGAGGTGGGTTTTTTTTACTTTAGGGGGGGAAAAAAGGTTTTCCTTTTCATGACTCATGAAAGCAATGAGATCTCTCTGTGGCCTGCACACGAGAGGAAACCCATTAAACATGGTTGTCCTGGACCACCCAAAATGATGCTTGGATCCTGGCAGTTTGCTTTTAGGACAGAATTTCTCCCAAGGCTGTGAGCAGTATCAATTTCTGGGATTCCAGACTCTCCCTGAATTGTGAAATCCGTATAGCCTTGCAGATTTCCATTATCCCAGAGGGGAAGCAGTTTGATTGGATTTTGCTTGATTTTTTTTTTAGATCTTATGTATTCCGTGCATCATACCATCTATAGGAGACATCTACAGAAGTCCGATATTCGGCACGAGCTATGATGGAGCTGTGGTTAGTGAAAGCTGCTTGTGAGAATGTCAGGACTATCCCACAATCTCCAGGTTGTTATTATGCAGTGGTGCTGGCCAGTTATTGCTAAACATGCGTAACATCTTGCACCATTCACATCATCAAGTCAGGGTTGCTATGGGGATGAGTCACAACATTTCCCCCTCTCCCTGCGCAAAGAACACTTGGAAGATGTTCCTCACAAAAACTCTGCCAAATACAAGCGGGAGGGTGTTGAAGTTGAGAAGGTAATGCTTCACAACTGAGATAGTGTTTTGAAGACACCCTTACGGAGTCCTGAGAGATGACATTAATTGAACTGGAGCATGATAACCTTACTCAGATCAAATTGGTCAGGCAGATGTTATGGGAGATAGGTGGACTCAAGGTTTTTAATGGGTTTTTTAACTTTTGTATTGTATGTTTTTATTACTGGCTGTACACCGCCCTGAGTCTTTCGAGAGA
>JANHFT010009876.1:3023-13044 GCA_032467955.1 Pseudoxenodon macrops | reverse complement strand
AAATTAATAGGGGGGGGAGGGAGGAAGTTCTACTCTTCATTCAGCCACAAAGTTTAGTAGGCAATCTAAAAGCAGTCATTCTTACCTGTGCCTAATCGGGAGTAAAAAATAATAACCATCCAATTGATGTTATCAAAAGGGAGCCTGAAAGATGGCTGCATTATGTGTTTGGATGCTGCTCCATTCCCGGGGTGGGTTTTGCTTACCTCCGCTACCGGTTTGGGTTGTGAATGCGCACGCGCACATCTGCGCATGCACATAACCTTCTGAGCATGCGCAGATCATCCGTGATGATGTTGGGGTGGGTGGGCGGAGCCTCCCACCACTACCGGTTCTTAGATTAGGGGCGGACTGGTAGCAACCCACTATTGCTCCATTTCCCTATAGTCTTATTTATATTCCTTCCTTTTTTTTTAGACCTGATTGCTTTATAGTACACTGCAGAGTCACATTTGTGAAGATGGCTATGTAAATTATTGCCTTTGAGTATCTGGATAGGAATAGTGGGTTTTTCAGCCACTGCATGGGGAAAAAGAGAAACCAAGGCAAATGCACATGTGGAACCACTCTTAATCTGAAATGGGGAGGAAAAATCAAGAAGCATTCTGACCACTTCGAGACAAAGCCAATGGTAGTTTAAAAACAGAAGTGGGCTGTTACCGTGTGTTTAGCAGCTCAATCTCCGTGCTCTTCTCCTTCTCGTATTTGCTGTAGGCTTCTCTGTGCCTCTTGATCTCTTCTTCCAGGGTCTGCTGAGCTGAAGTCTCCTGGTCTTTCAGCAGTTCCTCTAACTCATGCACTCTGGTGTAATTAAGCCACATAATTTCATTCAGTTTTGTAACAACCTAACTGAATTACTTTAGCTATCCACCGGATTTAGCATTAAGTGGTTTTCTCTTTATATGGCCTTTTCCAGTCTGCTGCCACAGATACATCCCCTTGCTGAGCGCATTCACGATACTCCGTTTACTAACATTTCTGCAAATAATGTGTCACGTCCTCCCATTCCCAACAACAGTCCAAAGACGTTTAATTCTCCCTCTTTCTGATGATATCACTTGAGACCTCTTGCAAGACTCTAGAAGGCCCCCAACTCTAAATCGCCCCACTGCCCCAATGTAAAACATTGACCTGATATAATGTTTTAACACATTGAACTACCGACTGCATTTAGAAAATATCCTTCTCTTTCTTGGATGGAAAAAAATAAAAATAAAATATTGCTTCTTTTGTCCACCACAATGCATATTCACTAGCCTTTATCAAGAGTTTACTTTACTTTACTTTATTGTCATTGCACATGGTATAACGAAATTAAATGCTGTCCTCATTATAACTATAAAAATAAAAACAAAAACATAAATGAAATTGAAAACCCGATATTGCACTATACCGTAGAATTCAATATGGTTACTGCCCTGGGATAGAAGCAGTTTTTCAGCCTATTTGTCCTTGTTTTTATTATCCTGTACCGTCTGCCAGATGGTAGTAGTTCAAAAAAAAAAAAGTGCCCAGGATGAGATGGATCTTTAAGGATGTTTTGAACTTTCTTAAGGCAGCTGGAGCTATAAAGCTCTTCCATAGAGGGGAGAGGGCAACCAATGATCCTCTGGGCAATGAGGTTGACCCTCTGAGCACCTTGCTGTGTTAATCCAGAGGGCCAAAGAAAACATTATTGAAGGAGACTTTCTCATCAGTTTATAGGTAGTCCTCAATTTGCATTAATTTGTTTAGTGACCGTTCAAAGTTACAATGGCATTGAAAAAGGGACTTATCAAAATTCACGCACTTGGCAACTGATTCATATTTATGACGGTTGCAGTTTCCCAGGGTCATATGACTCCCTTTGCAACCTTCTGCAAGCAAAGTCAATGGGGGAAGCCAGATGCACTTAATAAGATGCACTTAATAACTATGTTACTAACTTCACTGCAGTGATTCACTTAACAATTGTGGCAAATAAGGTCTTAAAGTAGGGTAAAATTCACTTTGCTGTCTAGCTTTACAACCAAAAGGTTGGGCTCAAAGCTGTAGTTGTAGTCGAGAATTACCTGTATAATGTTACCCTGTTTTCGAACAATTCCCATTCAAGTCAGAAACTTTTTCATTTTCAAAAGCAGACGGGAAATAAGTTTAAAACTGAAGCATTCTAATGAGAGCTCCCAGTTTCTGCAAACTTGCAAAAGGACAGATTAGGTAGCAGATTAAATTACCTGTGAACTAGCTGTGTATTCTCCTGCTTCAATTTGCTCTTCAGGTCCCCATTTGTTACGGTATCATTTTCCAGCTCTGTCACTTTTTTTTCTAAGTAAGTCACCTACAGAAGAAAATAGGATGTGAGCTGGCTAAGCCCCTAAGAAATTGAGTATAGAGGAGAATGGATCTCATCCATTCCTTTAGTATCAAACTATCTTTCTAGACAAGCTTTGCATAATTCTTCCATTCTTCCGTCTTTGATCTAATTAAATCACTTACCAGTTTTCATATAAATTAAGCCTACAAGTACAGGCTTCCCAGATTTCCTCACCAGATAATTCCATGATTCAAATATGTGCTGCAACTGCAAACCTCAACGAGTTTTTTGCATTGCTCTAAGTCAGTGATAGCAAACCTTTTTAGGCTTGGTGCGTCAAAAATCTGGAAAATGCCTTTATCCTTTCTCTTTTGTACATCAACCAATTCCTCAGTGTTCATTTTTTCTTCAGCGGGATGCAGAAACAGCTTACCTTTTCGGTGATATCATTGTCACACGAATCTATGCTGTCTCTGAATAAGTCCTCTGTGCTGCCATTACTACTGCTGAAGTTGCTGTTGTGGAAAAGCTGCCTGTAAAGACAAGAAATGATTTAAACTCTTTCGAAAGCACCTGTTGGAAAAGGGATTTCAGAACACGGTTTCATTGGGATTTCTGCATTTGGTGGGATTGGGGGGGGGGGGCTGAATGGCCCTTTCAACTCTGTAATTCAGTGGGGGGGGGAAAGCTTCCAGTGTTGACAAACAACACAGAGAAAATGCCACTAATATCCCGTGCAAATATTTAATATTAATTCTAAAATGACTTTTTAAAATAAATGCAGGGACGTGAACTTGCAGAGAGTGACTGGCCCAAGGCATCCCAGCTGACTTTCATGCTTAAGGTGAGGCTTGAACTCACGGTCTCCCACTTTCTAGTCTGGTACCTTAAGCACTGCTTTGAGAGTAGAGCTATCCTGGTACAGCCCCCCTCACTGCATTCTGCCCACTTTTTACAGTGCTGAGGTATCCTTTACTTCTGCAGTGGAAGTGAAAGAAAACCTTAGCAAATGCAAAATCAAGATACTTGAATCATATCTGTTCTGTACCTTAACTGCTTATCTACTCACTGAGGAATTTTTTTTGTCCTCATTGTCCTCCCTCTCCACCTTCCCAGGCAACATCTCAAACAACACAAAAAATTGAATTTGCTTAGCTTCTGCCATTTTAGTTCGGATACTGACAAAGTACTTTGAGACAGAAAAAAGTTGCCTTTGCTGCAGATGAAAAAGTGCCCTGATACAATTGAATTTAGACATTACTCAAACCATGTGGCTCTCCCTTCCCCATGCAATTGTCTAAATGTGCTTGCAGCTGTAAATGATTAGATTTGATAATAATCTACCATGCCTCTTACCTGCCAAAAGCTGTACTAGAGATCTTTCTGTTTGGGCTGGAATAAAAAAAAAAATAGATGCAAGAGATTTTAATTGCAATAAATGTTCCCATTTCCAATAACTCTGGAATATAGCTGAGTCATTAAAACATAATAAAACTACAACCTCAAGACGTCATACTAGACAGCAAGCCCACAGAATTTGGTGGGTAGGCTCCTGAATCAGGTATGGAGGCCTGCGCCAGAGTTATCTGCTAACAATGAGACCCTTTTTACATCAGGTTGAGGTAAGCAGCATTTCAAGGATTGAGACTTATCACTTGGCTTCCAGACCTTATCAAAGGATGAAGGAGGCCACCTGGTGATGCTTTGATCACACATCAGAAGTGAGGTGACCAACCCCTTTTCGGTTCAGTTTTTGATATTTTGGAGGAGTTAAAAATGGGGTGGCAACCTTGAAATCGCTTAAAACCCTTTAAAATGCCCCCAAAATGCAACACAATCTTGGGAATCGCTCCCAATTGGCATGTTGTGTGAAGCCGCACCCTGTTCAGTTTTCCTCATTGCCCATTTCGAGAACAGGTAGCTACTAGGTAAGTTCAAGATGTAGTATAGATTGATTGTGCTGTATCTATGTAAGAAGGGTCTTGCCCAGGGGTCAGCAACCTGCGGCTCTGGAGCTGCATGTGGCTCTTTCATCCCTCTGCTACGGCTTCCTGTTGCTCAAAATATGTGTCACAACCGCCAATGTGCGACACCCTCTGGCACGCAATTTATTGAGCTTTTCGACCCCTAGTAGGTTTTGTGGCTCCCGGTGTTTTCTTTTCTGTGGGAAACAGATCCAAATGGCTCTTTGAGTGTTTAAGGATGCCGACTCCTGGTCTTGCCTGATCCAGCATCCTGTGACATTCCAGGTTTTTCTTGAAGCTGACAAACATCACTTCACTACCATGTTTCCCCGAAAATAAGACAGGGTCTTATTTTCTTTTGACCCCCGAAATAAGCACCTGGCCTTATTTTCAGGGAGGTCTTATTATTTTTAAGGTGTAGCAGGTGGCGAGTGTGGTCACCTCATGGCTGCTTCTGTGTTTTGGAGAGGGCTTATTTTCGGGGGACGGCTTATTTTAGCACATGCACTCAAAAGCCTGATTGGACTTATTATCCGGGGAGGTTTTGTTTTCAGGGAAACGGTAGTTTCCTGCCACTCTTGCTTCCCAGTTTTTGGCACTCAAGAGTCATTATATTTTTGCTTCTGAAGAAAACATGTTGCCCTCATAACTGATTGTCATGGATGATTTTATCCTCCATGAATTTTATTCTCTTTTAAAGCTAATCTCATTAACATCATCATAACCTATAGCAATGACTTTGATAATTAATGTGCAAAGCAACTTAAAAAAAAAAGATCAATGGAATAAATAAATTCAGCATTGAAAGGCACTGAACAATGAGAGCAACTTTTTATATTTTAAATCTGTTACACATAGCTCCATGGCGATTTAAAAAAAATTGGATTACTGATTTCTGAAATGGGAAGTTAAAGCTGCCAAAAGAGATTTGGAATCTTTCTTTAATTCAGAGATTTTTTTTTAATATTGAGGTGTGCATTTTATCACTGTATTCTTCTTTTATTCTTATGTTTGTTATTGTTAGCTACTAAGTTCACTGTCCTTTTGGATAAAAAAATGGGTGCAAGATAAATACTGAGGAAGAAGGGTGGTTAAGAAATATAAATACACATGTACATTAAAACCAACATTTGGAAGGGTATTACTTGATGGAACTGAGAATGGCGGGAATGGCGTCATTCATAGGTCCATGGCAAAGGAACAGTAACAGAACAATTATTAAAATAAACCTCAGTATAAAATGGAAGAAAAAGAGCCAACAACGCAGACTGTGTTTCACTATGAAAAAAAAAAGTAATGTTCTTTCTGTCAATAAATGATCAGAGTTAATACATAAATGGGAATCTCAAATAATCAGAATCTTCCAGGTTCAAACTGAATTCACTATGGTAATACTTGAAATTCAGGGGAGCAGAGAAACTTAGTGGTTGCTGTCCAATGGCTGGATCTTGGGACTGACCGTAAAATAGGTGTAAAAAAAGGCAAATGGTGAAGTCATATCAATAATAACAGTCTCACCCTAAGGCACAAAAACATTTGGTCACGGTACTGAACCCGGAATTTTCACGCACAAGAGAAGAAGAAAAAAATACATGAATTCTATCACTCTATCATGTCCCTTCGAATTAACTATTTAAAAGGCTGTTATAATTACATGAATGATGGGGAAAAGACCAATCACTATACATTCACATAAAACATGGTGGAAAATACTGTCCTTTGACAGATATAGCAAAGAGTGACTCATTTTTCAATGTCGCAGTAAATACCAGCCTTTTTAGTGTTGTTCTAGCAATGTAGTTCCAGGAATAAATTGAGCTTCAGCTAAAGTCTTTGGCAGCATTCAGTGTGGACATAAGAAGCTGACACCTTACACAAACACAGTAGCTGAGCATTGTAGCCATTGACACACATACACGCATGTATGTACTGTAGACTGCAGATATTCAGAAACCCCAAAGCTTGAATCAAATCAACAAGGCCAATTTTTGATCGGCTAGATGTATGTGCTGGCTTATTTCTCAAAACTGTTGAGGCACTTGTGCTTTACTCAGTGATAAAAAAATGTATCCTCTCAAGAGAGCCCATCCTTTTAACAGCAAGAAACAGATTTTGCTTACTAAATTATAAATTGAATAACCAACTTCTACTGAGTGTCTCTCAAAAGGGCCTCAAAACCGAGATCTCATCGCCATGCAAAGCATTCAGTTAAAAGGTTTAATTGGCTCTACAAGTCTACTTAGAAGGACAACTAGATTTAATGGGACGAACTATCATGAAAGTGTGTGTAGCCCTGTAACAACAAAATGATTGGTTAACTACCACCCTTATAAAAGGGTATCTTACCCTGGCAAAGCCTCTTTCACAAAAAAAAACCAAACCAAACCAAACAAAAACAAAAAAACAGAGATAGCTGATTCCCAACATTCTTTTCAGCAGATTCTCAGTGAAGCTTCATTGGGCTTACTCACCTGTTGGCTTTTAGGTTTTTCAGTCTGGCTTCCAGATCATTAAGGAGGTTGATTTTCTTGCAGCACTGGGTGCAGTAGACATCTAAGAGCTCACTGTTATAGATGTGCCTCATTTTCCTTGGGGTCTGACCAGCACTGTTGGTGGAAAGGCAGTGAGTTACTAAATTAGATCCTACAGGCATTATGAGGTCAAGCTAAGTTCTGGTTGTTTTTATTTTATTTTCACATGAAACTCTGTACTGCTCCTTATGGCCATAAATACAGTAGTTGCTTTTTAAAATCCCACTATTCAAAGATTTACAGGCATTTCCTTATTCTCACAATGCTCCTGATATGTCTATGCTAAATATTTTATATACATTCCCCTTTTTTTAATCCAAAGGGAAGACTTGCAACCAAAACAATTTTCATCAAGCATCAATCTTGGCAACTTCAAGACATGTGGGAGTTGGACTCCACATGTCATAAAGTTGTCATGGTTGAGAAAGACTGTTCTAGATCATGGGTCTCGAAGTCATTGCGTCATGTGGCCTGTGCATGACACATCCAACCTGCGGACCACCAGTTTGATACCCCTGTTCTAGATCCTCAGACAAACCCCTCATTTGCCCCTCTCCCCCAGCCCTTAATGAGAGAGATCTGGTGTCCAGCACTTTCCTCACCCAGCATCAACTGAGGGCAGCTGGAGTAAAGGGGGGAGTTATAGTTGTATCTTTTGTCTCTGGGATGCCTAGGAGTCTCATATCCTTGCAGGATCTGAGGTCAGCGGTGGGTTCCTACCGGTTCGGACCGGTTCTACTGAGTAGGTAGTAGGCCGCTGGTGACGTCACGGAGCTGGTTCTGTTGCTCCGTGGGCGTCGACATCTTTTTTGGGAAAAAGTTTTTTTGAAGAAAAAAAAAATCCGGTTTTTTCTTCTTCTGCGCATGCGCACAAACTGACTTTCCGGCACTGCGCATGCGTCGTCATCCTGTTTTCGGCCTTTTAAAAAAAACAATTGTTGTTTTTTTTACTGCACATGCACGCGCGCATAGGGTGCGCACGCACTCGCACGATGCACGCCCACGCGGCACAGGAGGCAGTGAACCACCGGCAAGGTAAGTTTAGAACCCACCCCTGTCTGAGGTGGCTAACTCCTGCTTTGACTTCCCATACATTATTAATCCAATTTATCTGTTGAACTTGGGGGGAAAATACTGTACAAATTTCCACGTAAGCAATAACAATTTCCAATACTTTAACAAGACTAAGGATTCCATACTGAATTATCTTGCTATTCAGACTTTCCATTAGTGTCTTTAATTAAAAATCATACGTATGAAAGTATTTTTCATGCCAACCTGCAATATTATTATTAATTATTATTGTTGTTGTTGTTATACTGGTATTAAAATTAGATAAGATGATATGATACGATATTTCCAATTCACTGTCTTGGGATTTGAGCAAGACAATTGCAAGGTTTCTGCCAAAAGAAGGCAGAGGCAAAAGGTGGGAGTTAGTATTCATGAACATCAAAGCAACTGATTAAGTCGTGGTTATCTTCCTAAGCCCTTTCTCCACCTCCAAACCTAAAGTGAGGCATAGCATATATTAAAGTAGCCAACCTGGAAGAAACAGATGAGCCAAGGTCAGAATAAGCATGTGTCCTGCTTTCATCATCAAGACAAGGACTGCTGGGTGTGAAGTCTACGTCATCTCCTTCTCCATAGTCTTCAAACTGTTCTTCATTACTGATCAGGGAGGCAGTGGAATAGGTGGAAAGGTCAGAAGATGCAGGATTCAGCAGATTTGATCTTGGAGAAAAAGAAAGGAAACATCACGACACAATCCTAAACATAAGCTTTCTACCTTCAAAACACAAAATGCTTCCAAAAAACCGGAGTATATCAAGTTTGAGAAGATGGGCTCAAACTGGCAGAGAAATGTTAAAACACAAGACAATTCAGTTCTTGAATTCAAAAAGAAGGAGACGCATAAAACTCATTCCTCCTCCTTATTTTTCGGGTCACTTGTCTTAACGCAGAGTGACATTGCTATAAACAATTTTTATGCCATAAATATATAGTCTCCTCTCGGTGTCTTTATAGACACATCCATGTAATTTTCTTGGCAATAAAACAGAAGTAGTTTGCCATTGACTGAATGTTTAAACTCATCTAAGGACTCTGTATAACTACAAATACTGTACACATTCCTAATATATACCACATTGTGATTCATATTCACATAATTATGAGTTCCTGGAACTTGCTGAAATTTATTCTTCCCTGCCAATCTCTCCTTCTTTTCCCCACAAGTGCTTCACATTTTCCTTAGCAGTTCTCTCCATCTTCATGGGGAAGAATACCATCATTCTTCTAGAATGAGTTCTAGACTGGGGTAGGCAGCCTTTGGTTTGTGTGGGATTCACTGGCCCACAATGAAAAGTTCAGCAAATTCACAAATGCCAGGATACAAATATACTTGCTAGACATACACAACATCTCATGCACACAAAGATGCCACAGCAATTTTTCCTGTCAGAGGAGAAAATAGACTCTTAATATGTAATTAGACCAATTCAGCTTTTGATCCTAACATACCTAAATGCATCCATACTACTTGATTCTTTTAAACGATAAGAGAAATGCAAGGAAAGATTTATACAATACATATTTACATATGGTCGAAGACTCCGCAGTTTGCACGTTGATCTAGGTCTTGAAAGAGCTAGATTCATATTCTTATTTAGATGTGGCACATATGGAATGACTTTAGACTGATTAGCTGAGTTCAGGAATGTTGTGAAGCTGGAAGAAAAGTACCTATGATGCCCTGACCAATTTGATGGAAGGGTGACTTAGAAATTTAATAAATTTCCATGCATTTTCCAGGCACCAATGTTAAAAGCATATCTTCTTTAGGTTGGCTCATGTAATAGTAGTTAAATTTTTCTAACCTGAGAGCTACTTATTCAGGGTTTTGAAAGTTTCCAAACAGTGCTTTGTTTCAACTAAACTTCAAACAAAGCATTCCCTCAGAGCTGCTTTAAAGCAAAAGTGGTCCCTTTACTTTTAAGGGGGAAATCAATTGATAATGTTGCTATTGCTTTTGTCTGCTTCAGAGCTCCTCTTGCCTTTTTCTGCAGAGCTCAGGCTAGAGAAGGAGACCAGAAGGAGAGTTTTATGAATAATACTATCTAAGGCAGGAGTCTCTAACCATGGCAACTTTAAGCCTGGCGGACTTCAACTCCCAGAATTCCCCAGCCACGGTTGGAGACCCCTGGTCTAAGGAGTCTCAAAACTGTGTGGCT
>JANHFT010009875.1:0-20046 GCA_032467955.1 Pseudoxenodon macrops | reverse complement strand
CGTGTTTCCCCAAAAATAAGACAGGGTCTTATTTTCTTTTGACCCCCAAAATAAGCGCTTGGCCTTATTTTCAGGGAGGTCTTACTATTTTTGAGGTGCAGGAAGCAGCGAGCGTGGTCACCTCATGGCTGCTGCTGTGTTTTGGGGAGGGCTTATTTTCAGGGGACGGCTTATTTTAGCATATGCACTCAAAAGCCTGATAGGGCTTATTATCCGGGAAGGTGTTATTTTCAGGGAAAACGGGTTTCAATAAGAGTAATTTGGCAAATGAATCTAATTACTTAGTAAGGTGCTAGTTCCCCATTATTGGTTATGTTTATATAGCATTTGGGCTGCTATCTGTCTGAGATTCTTTATTTGGATTCCTATACTGATGGTTATATTTTATGGTATAATGCCTCTTCCAATTCTTTGAATGTGTGATTCTATTATTCTAATAATGGAATCAGTACACATAGTTTATGGTAATACTTAAATTATATATAATTCTTGGGCTGTTACAGGTGTTTTCACTTTTAATTTGTCCATTAGTTCCATGTCTAGCTACTAGATGATGGTTCTTATCCTTGAACATTTCAGTTCCATTTGTTCCACTGCTCTACTAAATGACCTTGAGAAATTATCTTTCTCTTCTTTCCCTTTCTCATTCTCATAATGATGACAATAAAAGTATTTCAGGCTGTGCAACAGCTATTATTAAGTGTTGCCACGGAACACAATGGCATTTTGAGGTCTTGAGATAGATAGGACTGTGGTATAAAAATGAAACATGGTGGAAAACTCACTCTCAAAATGACAAACAACTGGAGAGAATCCAGTAATCATTTTACTATTTCTAAAGCTAGAAAGTAGCAGGAAGTCATTGGTCTCTTGAAGAAGAACAGGAGTTCCAGGGTTACATAGATCTTATATAGAAAATGGATCAAAGATATTTTAAGCATATCCACATTATGTAGAGACCCCAGAGAATTAGTTTACAACTGATAAGGATGCAAGATAAGAAAGAAGACACAGTATTATTCAAAGTGCAAAGACTTTACAGTAGCATTCTTTGAAATACAGCATAGCAGCTTTGATATATGGGAGGTGCCAAGACTTTAATTGTTGTTCTAACAAGCTGATCTCGTACTTAACTGCAGAAAAGAGAAGAGATAAGGAAGCAGTCAGTGCAACATCCTTGAATCTGTTACATTTCACTAAAGACATAAATTCGATGGGTATTTGGAGTCCTTGGCAGAACATTGACACAACTATAAAATATCCTCAACTAAATAAACAACCAAAAAATACATTGCAAAGAATTGCATACGGTATTATAAAGTTAGCTACCTCTTTAATAAGGATAACAGCTTTTTTGTTTCAATTCTATTTCATTCCTCTGTAGGATAAACTTGACTTTGATGCTATTTTGCTCCATGCTATTTGCTATCATTGCATGCTGTTTACTGTCATCTGTCTTTCTTATGATGATCACTACTGTGTTTTCTGCTTCCTCATTTCAAAAGCACTTGCTGTTTCTCTATGGCTCCAGGGGCTGTCTGTCATTCAGTTTTGTTACCTCTACTCTCTTAATCACTTTTTAATCAAGCTTGTTATTGACAAAGTATCCATTGATCCACTGGACACCCTTTTCATTTATTTTCCTGCTAAGGGCTTATTTAAAATCAGCCAAATATACTTGCTCTTCAGTTTGGTAGCTCTAAACTGTCTAGAGAGTTCATCTCTGTTTGTTTTAGTCGTAACTCTGCCTTCCAAGTGTACTCCTGGTTGCTTAGGATGGAGACCCTTGAAGATTTTTTTTTTTGAGGCAGGAGAGGTTCTTAACATTCAGAGAATGAAGAATGTTGCAGATCTCTAGGCACATTTTGACATCTGCTTATTTAGTGAGCAAATAACACAGTTGTAAGTCATCTTATTCCAGTAATGTTAAAATGAATTATGGAATCATATGTCGGGTTGATTTAAAAAAAGAAAAAAGAAAAAAGAAAAATGGTCATTGATCAAATAATATAGAAATCATCAATCAGCCTTGACGATATAATGATCCATTTTGCTAGAACATTCCTGAGGCAGCCACAATCCCTCTGGCCACTCTTGAGAAGGGGAAAGACTCCCAATTGCTTCTGCTTACCATATGTACTTAATGAGAATATATGAAATCTCTTCTTCCGACTCTTTTTCTTATCAGGGTAATATCTAAATTAATTGTGTCGCTTTGAAGAAAGAGAAAACCCCAAAGACACTGTATTAACATTTCTTAAAATCATAGAGTTGCACACATACTGCTATGCTAAAAATGTCTGTTACACTTTTTAAATTTTATTGGAAGGAAAATAAATGGTTTTTGATTCTCTCACACATATCCCCACCCCCAATAAGGAGGTTGTGTGGATGTTTATAAGGGTTTTATATCATTTCTCCAACACCTTTCCTCAGCAGCCTTCCTGTCTTCCCACATTTTTATTCAAGTTCATAGAAAAACAATAAACTGCAACTCCTCCCACAGAGGAAATTTACCGGTATATACGAAAAACAACTGTACTCTGTCACTTTGCCAAATAAAAAAAAAGAGTTCAAAATGCTACTCATATAAATGCTAAAGGCTTTCTAAAGCTTCTTGAGAATGAGGTAGAAAAACAGGACAAGTTTTGCAAAGGCTGAAAACTTTTGAGAAACTTTAAGAAAGCCTTTAGTATAAAATTTTCACTGAAGTTATCTTGGCTCTTGTTACTGAGCTCTGATGTCATTTCTGCATAATTTTTCACTGCTTAAAATTATGTGGCTGAAAGATGATAATAATATAATAATAGGCAAAGTGTCTTTGTACCTCTTCCCTCTCTCATTTTCAAGGAGTTTTTGATAGCTTATGTTAATGATTTTTATTACAAAAGCAGTAATGTTAAATTGTGAAATCCTGAAGTAAGGCTGCAATCCTGTATAATAGTTAAGTTCCATTGAAATATGCAGTAGTTTCCAGTGATCTGGGAGAAACATTTCCTCTTCTAAACTTTCCGATTCTAATCTCAGTTCTTTGGAACAAATCTTGAGCACATGGGAAATGATGAAAGATGGAGAAGAAAGATACCTTATTATAAAGTTATGATGAATTTCATATGCAAAGTCCAGTATAAACCTCACTGAACTAAGTATGTGTCATAATTTTGGTGAAGATTTGCACAGGATTATGTCCCAAGGTGGAAGAGCTGCAATTCAAATGTAGAGCAGATTCTTTCATGTAGAAGATTGTCAGGTCCAGTTGCAGCCTCTCCAGTTAAAGGATCAGTGCTGTGCAAAGCCTCAGAAATTTGGATTTTTTAAGATTCCAAAGCAATGATCACTATATGAGCAGGTAAACCTTTATTCCACGGCAGATTAAGAAAGTAGCATAATAGCAAATTAACATGAGATAGTTGTCGCAGAATAGCCAAGAATTTAACATAACACAAGACAAGGAGCAAAGACTGTTCAGGAGTAAAAATATACAAAGAAAGGAAGACCTTACACCGTTCTGCCAATCATGAAATCCCAAAGAGATAATGGTGGGTGGATCACTTCAAAGCCAGAAAATATTCAGCATTCTCCTGTTTAATTCTGTTCCATTCCATGTGGGAGAAGGTATTGACTAGTTTCTATAGGTTCTGAATCATCATTACCCACACTCTTTTTTAATTGCCTCATTTCACTGGGATTTGCCAAGGGCAAGTTCATCGTCTCTTGTACTTGGAATCCTTTGTTTAACTCTACTGTAATTGAGACAATCAAGATTAAGGAGTAGTTTGGTAATTAAGCCATTGGCTTAGAAACCAGGAGACCATGAGCTTTAGTTCTGCCTTAGACATCAAGCCACCTGGTGACCCTATCACTCTCTTTCTCAGTTCTAGGATGCAGGCACTACTGCAACCACTACTGAAATCTTGCCAAGAAAACTGCAAAGACTTATCCAGGCACTTGCCAGGAGACAAGACTGTCTGGAAGGCACCATAATAATATTAATAATAAATGGCAATGAGACCATCTCAAAGTTAACAAGTATCTGTTTCCCCAAAAAATTAGATTGAAAATGAGATGCTCACCAAGGACATGGCAAAGTAAAATAGTCTAAGTATACTCTTTAGTGACTAAAATAAATAAAGGTTTAATTCTGTATTACAGGTAGCCCTTATTTAACCGCGATGAACCCAGAATGTCCATCATGTCCTTGTGATTGTTAAGCAGGTCCCTACTTGACCTGACTTGATTTTACAACCATTGTAAAGTGAATCACCATGATTGTTAAGTGAATCCTGTGAATGTTAAATGAGTCATATGGTCATTAAGTGAATCCATTCTTCCAGAGGAAAACAGCAAACAAAAAAATAGCCACAAATCATGGCCATGTAACTGGCTGCCAACTGTCCAAACTGCTACCATGTGACTATGGGAGGGCAGTAATCAGTATCTTTTGTAACTTTGTGCAGTCGTCAAATGAAGACTATCTGTACATCCTCAATCATTAAAAGGAATAAAATTCACACAAAAGAAGTGCATATCACTTATTCAGTTCCTCCTTTATTCAAACCCTCCCAAATCCTGGTGAATCAACTAGCACCATTACCTATGGCGCAGTAGAGTTCCCATTAATCTGACAGATAGTTCCCAGTTAGAAATACAAAATTTTGATTGGATGTGAAGTATTTTTCTATCTTTCTGTACCCAAAATCTTTTAAACAGCTTTTTGGTCATGATGGAGCTGTAGGCTTGTTATTGGTAACAGTAAAAATACAATTAATAAATCTTTGGTCATTGGCAGAAGAGATATGACTCTTCTTTTTTCAATTTTCAAAAGTGAAAATAATTTTTTTAAATTTTTATTTATTTAGGAAATTTATATTGTCGCCTATTCGCATATGGCAAGTCAAGGCAGCTTACAAGAATATAAAAACCTCATATAAAAAACAATAAAATTAATAAAAGAGAGAATCATATAATAAATTAATAAAATGATATAATAAAATAACCCTCCAACCACCACCCCCGGCAACAACACATCACACAAGCCATTTAATGGGTTCCATCCCGCTCTGGATTTCCTAGGCCCGCTGGCAGAACCAGGTCTTCAGCACTTTCCGGAAGAGTGTTAGAGTGGGGGCCATTCTAATCTCTGGGGGAATGATATTCCAGAGAGAGGGAGCCACCATGGAGATGGTCCTTCTTCTGGGTCCCACCTGGTGTATCTCCCTTGGAGATGGGACCCGCAACTTTCATTGTCTCCCTGTTCTGGTGAGTCGGATAGATGTGACTGGCAAGAGACAGTCCCTCAGATAATAGTATCTGCCATTATAGCCATCTGTACTGAAATTTTGAGAATGGGAGATATTATTATTTGGAGACAGTTTCTGCTTAAACAAACACTGGTATATGAGGTCCCTTCATTTGATCTCCACTGGTTTTTAATATCTGAATACCTCCAAATATGGAGGTTTGGAACAGGATGTCGGTACATACCGGTAGATATATCTAGACCTATTTCTCTGAAATATCTTCAGATAATAGAGTGGTTCTCTTGAATATCTGCCTGTAGTTGATAATGAATTGAACTTGACAGGTTCATATATTGAATTTGGAATCAAACAAGACGAAGATGTTCTTTGTGAGGGTCCATAATTCCAGAGTCAGGGTAGATTTTGTTCCGAATGGAATTACACTTTTACGAAGTAACAGATATACAGTTTTGGAGTATTTCTCAATTTTCATCTCTCTCCAATCTCTCCCCAAGTAAGGCAACAGCTAAAGATACTTTTCATTGGCTTTAAGCGATATGCCAACTCCTGTCCTTCCTGGAAGAAAATGATCTTAAAACAGTCGTGCATATTCTGGTAATCTAAGTTTAAACAATTATGGGACTGCTTTTATGTCTAGTCCAGAAATTTGAGTTGGCACAGAATTCAGCTGCCAAGTTGTCCTTTAGAAGATCACATTACACTTGTGCTAAAAGCATTGTAGAATCAATCACTTTGTTTCAGATGAAATACAAAGTGTTGATTATTATATTTAAAACCATCTATGGCTTGGGTTCAAGGCATAGGACAACACCTCTTGGATTACCCCTCCCTACTTGTTGAGATAATCTGTGGAAGTTCAGTTAAAGCTGCTGCAGGCAATCAGGGATCACACCTTGTCTGTAGTCACCCAAATGCTTTAGAATTACCGTAACTCTCTGTTGAATGGTGGAGCTTAACTCACTTTTTAAAAAGTCCTATGACATGGTTTGAATTGTTTATTTTGTTTACATTTTTTATTTATTTTGCTTACATTATTATTCTAGCAGAGTTTTTAATTTAGGTTTTAAGTTTTTACTATAAGTTGTCAAGAGACTTTAGTAATTGTCTGTATAATCATTTTAATAAATAATAACTAAATAACATTTCTCCCAGCTATTGCAATGAAATCAAGAGCTCATGTTGGGTTTACTAGTAACTGGGTTTGGCAGCAATTTCAGAAATTGGAATAGGTTGTGCAGACTAAATTAAAAATGGGATTATTTGGTGATGCGGAATGGAACAGGCAATCAGTTTTCCCCTAGAGAACATTATACCATCATTTCAGGTGATATTGGAAGAAAGATGCTAGGTAAAAATAGTGAAATTACATTTTACTTCAATCCTGTAAATTCTCCTAAATCCTTATGCCATACCTCCCAGAGTTTAGTTATAAATGGGATGTATTATATATTATATAACAACCAACCAACCCGCTCACAGCAACAAAGCCAACACCCCCCACCTCCCCACCAGTATTTATAGAGAAATGGCAGCTCCGATCACGCTTTGCTCGCACAAGCACGAAGCCGAAAGCACCAGCCTGAAGATGACGAGTGGGACTTCGTCGAAACGTCGCCAAGATACTCTCAATCTTACATGGGAAAAGAGCCGAATACGCCAAGACTTGCATATATATATATGTTATATTATATGTATTATATTATAAATGGAATATGTTTATGTTTATACCTATACCTGCTGTCTTGTACATGTTTGACAAAACAAACAAACAAACATATTATGGAGACTAAAAGAGTTGTAGAATGTCAAATTACTCCTAAATACATGGTCTCATTAACTCCTGTATATTTGATTGTCCAGCATTCATTGACTCTTTAAATGCACATATTTTCAAGAAATTCAAAATAAAAGATCACTGGATAATCAATTTGTGAGATATAGTCTGATTAGGTTATGTTTGCTTTGAAGATGTTAATGATTGCTTTGAAGGAGAATCCAGATTTGGATTTCTATGTGTATCCATAGATTTAATGTTGTGCAGAGAAATAAATATGGCAAATAGCACTTAGTGCTGTGAAAATTGGTAACTGAATAGGTTACTTCTGGATATGACTGGACATGCCAAGTTAACTTTATTTGCAATTCATATAGTGAACACAATGTGGGTGCTTCCTGTCTTGCCAATTTGACATAGTGCTTGCATCAGGTTAAATATAAAACCCCTGATGATCACATAAGCTGGTTTTTGTTTTTGTCTATCCAGGAACGTGTTGATGGCAGCAAAGCGAGCTAATCAGACTGGGCACTTCATCTGGATGGGTTCTGACAGCTGGGGTTCCAAAATTGCCCCTGTGAGAGATGTGGAAGAGGTTGCAGAAGGATCTGTCACCATCTTGCCCAAGAGGGCATCTGTTAGAGGTAAGCCTAGAAACTTTCAAGAGCTTTAGCTTGTTCTTTGAATTTGGTAAGTGTATAAAAATAAAAATCTATTATCATTATTCTTAGCTTGTTACATTCATTCAGATGTCATCCATGCTTTTTGATGATTATGGAATGAAGCTTACCTTGATTTGGGGAACACTAAAGGCCTGTCCATGATTTTCCTTGAATTTTGCTCTGCTGAAACTTATATCTAAACAACTGTCTTTTTTTTTTATAGCAATAACTGATGTATGTCTTGCTTATGATCAGACTGCTGGCTGAAAAGGTGTCTCAATCTGTTGAGAAATGACAGTAGATGTTCTGAGCTAAAGTGGACAGTTTCATGCTTATGAAGCCTATATTGCTTTATATTAAAACTTCAGTATCATCAGCCATGTGTGACCAAAGCAGTGGCTCAAGAGTTAGTCTCACATTTTGGGAGTAGCAAGCTTCTGAGTATATACTTAGCCCATCAGAACTAAAATTATAATCCTTTTATACAAAAAATGCAAAACCAACTCATCTCCCACCCTCCAGCATTCTTTATTCCAGCATCCAAATTCCATTTTAGTTGCTGTGACTATTAAACAATTGGGAGTCAGAAAACCTGGTGATCTAGTTCTAGAAAAGGCATGTGTGGCCCTCCAGATGTTGTTAAATTTCAACACTGATCATTATGGCAAATGAAGAATGATATGATCTGTAGTCCAGCAGCAGCCGGAGGACCACAGGTTGTCCACTTTTCATGCCAGTAGATAGTGATCTACTGTATACTTACTTCCTCCCACAGAGATATGGTTTATAACATGGAGCAAATTTCTGGTTTATGGGATCACACACTGATGCTTAATTGTGGTAACATTTATACATGCTGTAGATAATCATAACAATGTGCCATCTGGAAGATTCTTTCTGAAATGCTCAGTAATTGTTATGATCATTGAGAGTGATATATCCCAGCTGAAATGGACAAAAGGATATTAAATGGGGGCTCTACTAAAGTTGCCACATACAGGTTGTAAAAATCCAGACAACTATGCCATGGCAAGAAAGAGGAAAGGCTAACCCTTTGCTGTCACCTAATGGTCATTCAGAGCTTTATAGCCAGATGTTAAGATACCGTAAGTTAAAATTTCTCAACTTTGCAAAATGGCAACAGTACTCAATTGAGCGATTTCTTTTGTGTTACCATTGGACAAGAAATGAATGTACCTTATCACTTTTTCCTTGATTCAATTCTAGGGGTCATTTTGAAAACTGAAGCCAGGCTTGGTACTTTGAGTGAACAGCATTTTCTTACAAATAACAGATTAAGATCCTTCTTCTCCAGTATGAGAAACAATTATGAAATCAGAGATACACTTTGTTTGTGTACTTTCTTGATTTTGATTTGCATTGGAGAATGTAATGTAATTTTTATCATTTCTCTTACCACATACCGATATCTTTTTAATTTATTTTTGAATGGTTAGAAACTTAAAATAATGGATAACAATGTTCACTCTTAACTTTACTATACATCTTACTTAAAATATATGTGTATACTTTTACATCAATCCAAATATCAAAACTATATTGCTACCAAGGAAACTAATACAGAAGCTGGAAGTATTTCCAAAAGAAGCTGAACCCAATTATTGATGGCCGATTTCATGGATCACAAATATCCAGTAATAATTTGTCACGTCAGTTGTAATTCTCTACCGAAACAAGACTTTTATTCATTTCAACTGTGTTAAAAACCACACCAATAAAATACAAAACAATTTAATCACAGCAACTTACACAGTTTTATTGACTTTTTGACATCTTGGCAAACTTTAACAGATAAATATCTTGTAAAATAAATAGACATGACAGTATAGTAAAAGTTCATTTCAAAGTCACATTCTACAACAGACATAATAACATAGATACCACTGGATTGTATGTGACTCATAGATCCTGTGTGCCTCTGCTAAGAAAAGGAAGGAGGCAAAGAAGGGACATGTCCCTTCATGTCATTCACATTTAAGGTTAAATGTGAAGACATTAAATGTTCTCTTTGTTAAGCTTTTTGCAAAAAATTCTCAAATCTTTAAATCCTTAAAGTCTCTTTTGATTTTTATAATCCTGAAAGAAGGTTTAATTAACCAAAAGGAATCTTATCTTTGCTGCAAAGGAAATTACTCTATATTTACAGATTAATTATTTCACAAAGTGATTAAGAAATGAGGATGGCAGGCTTATTTTCCATATAGGTTGTACTGCAGTTATGAATGTAGGTGGAATCCCAGGACTTCTGGCTGCTCAACTTCCAAGTTGACTGCAAAATCTTCGATTTCTGCCTCGCCACCCAGAGTACAAGTGGGTTATCTCAGCATCTGTCTTTGATCCAAAAAGATTTTGCAGGTTAGCGTCTATGTTCCAGTCTGAGATCTCTGTTGCAGTGTCTCTCTGCTCTTTCAGAGATGTCAGTACACCATATTTCCTCAACGTTAGCTTCAATAGTTGCATACAATGCTTAAGTGATTACAGGTACAGTACAGGTAGTTTTTTATGATCAAAATAGAGACACTTATCTGGAGTAGTACTTGAGATGTTGAAATCACACAGGAGAAAACCTGAATAGAAACCTGTATTCAACCATAACGCTCACAGGGTTACTTGGGTCAGTTATTGTCAGGTGTGAAACACCAGGTCCACATGTGAAGGTCCAATTAAGCTGATTTATTGCTAAAAGCCTATGCCCAGGAATCTTTTTAATGAACAGTTGTAATTTGATAAGAGTTAGATAAAGGTCAACAACACTCAAAGGGGGCTAGACTTACTTCATTTGTGGCTACATAGGGATTCTAGGCTGATGCCTCTTTTCACTCTGCCTCCAGGATTTTCCATGTATCATATAAAACTCAGTTCACCCACTGTTAAGACAAAATATTAAGATATATCAGTCAGACTGAGAGTTTTGAAAAAATAGTAAAATATGCATGCAATAAAAATATTCAACCGATGATTATACAACTTTTTTTTAAAGAAGGGAAAATTATTTATGGTGGTAGTGGGGAGAATTCAGAAAAATGGGCACATTAACAGTACTCATTTTGAAACTGCTATAAATTTAAAAAGCAAGTATATGGACTTAAATCAAACTTCCTTCATCCTCATACTCATGTGCAAATAAATGGCATGGTCTGAAATCAGTTGTCCATCAAGCAAAGAATAATCAGCAGCCTGGAAAACATATTTTTGAAAGGAAAACTAGTGAATGCAATGGATATAGGCCTATGACTACACAAAGCTATGCTGCTCTGAGCTAATAGCAGAAGCTTAATTTTAATTATGCTAAACACGAACTCATTTCTTTAATGTAAAATGACTATCAGAGGGGGTTGAAATACATACACTAAAGATGGTGGCTTTATGACTCTCTCCCTAAGGCATAGCCCTATTAATTGAATGAAGTCTTTTTAATGGGCTTATGGTACTCGACAGTTCTTTCCTTTCTAATGAATGACCCTTCAAGAAATGTAGTGAGCTAAATCTGGCATTGTTAGACTCTTGATGCCGTCTAGATAAGTAGATTAAAAATATACTTACTATTGAGGACCACGTGAAGCTTCACTTCAGTGGCACTTCAATCTTTTAACTGAATCTTCAGATCAGAATTGTCAAATAGGTCTGTTGCATAGCAGATCAGTTGCCTCTGAATTAATCCAGACATTAGTTGGACTTCTAGGCACGAGGAGACTTTTGTAGCAACCAATCACCCAAATGCTTTGATGATTCAAATCAATTTGTCAAATGAATTGCAAAATTGAATCCGATTTTGACCAGCTGCCCTATTAATCACCAGAGAAGGCAACTTAATGTCTTCTATATGTTTCCAATGACAGTGTTCATAATTCCCAGCCAGACATGATCTTGCATGGGTTGATGAAAGTTGAGGCAATGATTCATCAATAGGATGAACCTGCTGCAGGCCACAAACAACAACAGAAACTTCAATAATCTTTAACTCTAACACTTTGCCTGTCTGGAGGTTGATCTGCTTTTAGATCAGAGAATTTCCAAGCTGACCATTCAGCTGATAATTTGCTACAGGTAAAGAAATTTAATGTACATTGCATGTCTCCTTTGATGTCAGGAAAAGAACTGTCTAAAATATTTTATAATTTCAAATCAACAAAATGCTGTATTCTGAAAACTGAACAACATGAGTCAAATAAAAACTATTTTCTGTTAAGAACGCCTATAAACCTTCAATGGAGACATTATGAATGAAAACCAAAGCATTAATTTCATGCTTATCTATGTGGTTATACAAATATAAATTAATTTCCCCCACAAATATATAACTTTGGGTCAAATTTTGGCCATTGGTCTTTAGGGATTTAAAGTTACTACCATGTGATATTGAATCTGGGGCATCTTAGGAGTTTGTGGTCTGCCAAATTGAAACCTTTCCTAGGTAATCAACAGCCCAACAAATAATGGAGGCCTCAAGCTAGATCTACTTTTTGTCTCAAAGTGGAGGTGTAATCTGGAAGAGAGGGACATTAGATCACTCTCTAGTTGCCTTTTGGTTTACTGTGCTACTCATCCCAGCGGGAAAATAGGGCCTGTTCAATCAGCTTGCCCCAGGTGAATGATGGACCCAATGAAGTTCCAGAGAGAGCTTGGGGTTTTCTCTGAGGATCTGGTGGGTTGTTTGGCTCAGGCCCTACATACTGCCTGGAATGACTGAGTAGCTGAGGCCTTGGTTCATATCACTCATATGGGTTGTCTACCTGTGTGCTTGCACTGGGGTGCAACTTAGTGTACTTGAAAGAGTATCAGGATCATCACTGGAGGAAGACTCAAAGTACATGGGTAAGAGCCCATATTAGGGATTATCTTGTGGCAATAAGGATGATGAACATTCTTAACAACCATTTGTTTTATCTACCATCTGACATTGTTGTGTATTATTTGTGTTGTATGTGCTGTTTCTTTGTTTTTAACCATTTGTGAACCATCCCGAGTCACTTGTAGTTGGGCAGCATATACATTTTTTTTTAAACGCAAAGATTAAAAATTTGAGAAGCAAAAAGGAAGAAGAGTACCTTAAAGTGTTCTATAGCTGAACAAGATAATTGAAAAAGCTGTTCAGATACAATGTAATATATGATGAGTACATGCTTGCTATATATTTAAATTTGTTAAGGTAAGAATTGTTTATGTCAGAAATGGGAAAGAGCTATAGGCATGGAATAATATGATGGGCTGGGCTATGATGCATTTTTGACATGACATATTTTCAAACTGAAGTGCATATCTATGCATATTAAAATAAATGCATAATAAAATATAAATGTAGAAACATATCTATTTTCAGTGTATACTACTTGTGAATGTTTTTATTTATTCCATTTGTTTCAGCACTGATTTTTCAGATTTTTAAAAAACATTTTCTGAAAATATATACATGTGATGCACAGCTTGGTGCCTCCAAATATTTTAGATTTCAATTCAGTTCCAGCTTCCTTAGCCAATGGCAAGTAATTGTGAGACCTGGAATCTAAATATTGAGTGGCATCAGCAGTAGTGTCTGTAAAAAGCTTTGATAACTGCATCACACAAATATTATTACATCTGATGCAAATACAGAAGTGCAGAATTTGCATCATGATGCCTCCAAATCCATGTTCTCAATTTTACATCATCATGCTTACTGCCGATGCCACTGTCCAGACTATTTTCATTTAGCAAAGTAGCACTAAATGTTATAATTGAATGAGCTGGGGTTTTGATCTATAACTTTTTTTCTCCTTTCAGGGAAAACAACAAAAATAGCTGGCTTCCCCATTATCATGTTTGAACCTATGATGCAAGTTAACAGATTTAATTATTGGTCTACTGCTAATTGTGTTGAAGATGCCTTTGAAATCTTTTAGGCTCTTTGATATCCAATAAATGCTAACAATAAACCTCAAAGTATTTCAAAACTAACTTCTAGTAATGATTATTTAAAAAAAATATTACGGTATTTCAATAGCTAAAATTCCCTTTTATCCTTTTAAGATCTGCTGTCTACCCTCATATAGCTGACTCTCTTTATCTTGGTTTCATGGTTTTATTATCTGTTTCCCTCATTAGGTTTTGATCGCTATTTCTCTAGTAGGACACTGGACAATAATCGCCGGAACATTTGGTTTGCTGAATTTTGGGAGGATAACTTTCACTGCAAGCTAAGTCGCCATGCTCTCAAGAAAGGAAGTGCTATCAAAAAGTGTACAAGTAAGACATTCTAAATGTGGATATATTTGGGGGCATAGATCTTTGGTTTGTGTGTGTCAGAGAATGGGGAGGACCGAACAATCTGAGTGGATGGTTGTTGGCTCTATTCGTGTTGTAACCTAAAAGAACATCATTATTTAATAGAGATATGGTGATTAATTTGATCTTCATTAGACCTAATGGGCAGTCCCCATTTTGGGGGTTAGCTGTTTCATTTAGAGATACTAGTTGCTTTGCATGCATTGGTACGTGAGCTGAATTCTCTGAGGTGACTGTCAGCACATACTGTCAGATTTTTCATAATGCCAAATTAATCGTGTGGGTTTTATAGTAGTAGAGTGAATGGGAAGACACTGTTGGCTAAGATCAGAAGCTCTGGTAATAGCAGGAAGCAGGTAGGTTGGAATGATGATTTATTTGTGGGTGAAGCATAATAGAGAAGTGATTGAGCTATGAATCTGCATAATCCTTTCTGATCCGATCTGAACAAGTACGTTAATTTCTGCCATTCTTAGTTTCATGCAATATTGGACTCACATGCAAACCATAAAGAGGGGTAACTTAGTCAGTTTGTTGCCCTTCAAAATGTGTTACTCTTTCATAATTTCCATACAGCACAATAAAAATGTTATGCTATCATTCTGAGTCAGCATGACAAAAAGGATCATAACAGTAATGTGCCTAAGAAACCCAATATTTGCTAACACTAAATGTATCCTTTCTATGAATCATTGAGATTGTTTTTTGACTAGGAGTGAAAAGGCATATCTGGAGTAGCTAGTATAGGATTTTACAGGGAAGGAAAAAGTAATTTGTATTGGTGGAATCAAGGAGAGAGGCAGAATAAGAGATTTGTCAGAGAATGTGCCTTTGTGGATTTCCTCTCCCATTTCCAGCAGTCTTCCCTTGCTTGATATCCTCAGGTCTGTTGGGACCAGAACTTAAAAAAACTCCCAAAGAGCAATTGTTTGAGAATTGAGACCCCATACATTTGGTAGACACTAAGTGGGAAATGGCAGTTCTTGAGGGATGTAAGATTGGCTCCTTTATTATTTTGTTAGACACGAGTAAAGATCATTAACCCTGTATGATATTTTAATGCTCTTCAGTGTTAATGTTAATGCTGCCCTCAGATTTTTATGGCTGCTTTGTTTTGTTTCTGTCCCTGTGTTCCTTTCTTTTATGAGAACTTCTTAATTATCATTTTTAATTATACATTTTTGAGCACCTGGCAAGCAAAGCATATATTTGTATAAATTAAATCAATCAATAAAGCCCATGAGCACCAATAGACTCATTTGGGAGTGGGCCAGTAGATTTAAGAACTACATTTTAGGATATGATTCCCTTTGCTTAAGAGCAGAAGGTACTGTTCACAAATAAATATGCCTACTGAAGACTTGATAGAACCGGGGAGGACTTAGTCTATGAAGCAACCAAATGCCTACTCTATTTATAGTTATTAAATAAGAATAAACACACATTAAGTCACCTACCCATATGGTCCAGTCCAGCTTCCTTGAGCAACTTCTGCTATCCTTTTTTTTGTATCCTGCTTTTATTTTACACATACCCCTCCCTGCACATTAGTTTCCTTTTTTATTGTTTGCCATCATCTTTCCTCTTCACAGTACACAAGGTCTTTCTTCATTCACTCGTAATTTCCATTATGACATTGCAATCCCAACTCCATTGTTCTCAGCTACTGTTTTCTCAGCAATTCTCTCTTAGCAGCCTGGTTCAGGAGGGAGGGAGAATGCATTATAAAGCTACACCACCATTATTTGAACCTGGCTTAAGGACTAGAATGGAAAGGAGTTCCTGAAAATAAATAGGGGATGAGAAAGTAGCCCCCTTAAGTGCATGAGTGGAGTTAATCCTGACAGGAGACATGAGATACATGTCTCACGGGTGAATGAATATATTTGTTCATCCTCCCTCTGCTGCCAAAACTGACGGAAAGTCTGTTTCTGATGTGAAGTGACTGAAACCTTGGTGCTGGACACCTTTTGCCTCAAGCAACAATTAAAATATTTCATTCCATAAAAAAAAACATCTAGCTGCATGGGAAGTACAATGCAGAATTGTTATTAAAAGGAAGGAGGGGGAGAAAACAAACCCCAGAGAAATCAGCTGCCATGTAAATGATAATAAATCTTCAAGCCAGAATTACAGAAAGTGACTGGGACTGCTTCTTTATCTCTGTGTTGTCACATTTATTCACCCTCCTTGCCTTGACACTGAGCCTCTGTGGAATTGATGAGTGCCACAGTAGATCAGAGGACAAAACAGAAAGACCGAGAGGGACAGGTAAAACTAATCTTGACCATTGTTTCTATTACCTCCTCTCTTCATCCACCCAGGAATAGACTCAGATATCAGAGCAGCTGCTTGAATGTCAAATCTGCACATCTCGTACAGATATAAAAAAAGACAGTTCAGGGTGGGACACAGGATAGGAGACCTTTCATGCTCAACTTCATCTTCATTGTAAGCCAAGTATAAACAAAACCAACATATGATAGTAAAAGAAGAATATTTTATCCAGTCCTCTGATGCCCTCATAGAGCCCACACCCATCCTTATATCTCTCTCTTGCATGTTTTCCAGTACTTCCCCCAAAACACTGAATTCTGTGGCAGTTCGTTGTACATACCCTGAAATCCTAATCTTTGTGCACTTTATGTTCATTATTTCATTATACCTCTGCTCATTCAGAGATAATTCCCAATTTTTCTGGCACTTCTTAAGATTCATTTTGATACGTAAGAATCAACAACCAGTCGTGTATTTAACAGAAAAATTGGATACTCTTATGTTGTGGAGTTTACAGGAAAAAAATATTTAGCAATTATTATTTTTTTGCTATCGAATGGGTGACTCTGCTCTTTTTAGTGCTCATGTCTATGGAGATCCTCAATCATCCAAGACATGGTTTTACCAAAGATGCTTTCCCAAAGGGCAACTGGACTTTCTTGTTGTTGTTTTTAAAAAAAAATTCACTTCTCATCCAAGAAACTTCTTCTGTCCAAAATTCTTGGCTGAGAAGCAAAACATTTTCAAAGAAAAAAAACAAAAGCAAAGAAAATACAGTTGCCTTTTGAAAAAGCACCTTTGGATATTTTTTTTAAACAGCACTGATTCTTTATTAAGATGTAACTCCATTAAGGGATAGTTGTTCATTCTCCCATACATTGATCAACATTTTGAATGCTTCTTCTTTTTATCTTCTTTTAGATATAATTTAAACAATTTCTAAGAATTAAAAAATTAAATCTTTCTCTCTTAAATTCAAAACATTGCTGTGGTTTTATTGGAAGAGTCAATCTGTTAGTGCAGTGCTAGGAAAAGAAAACATTCATTTGTATCCCGCCTTTATTTGTAAAACTCAGCATAGCATATACGATGTTCCCTCCTCCTATTTTCTCTGTCACAAGGATCCTATGAGCTGGGTTGAACTGAGAGAAAGTGACTCATCCAAAGTCAGCCAGCTGGCTTCCATGCCTCAGGGAGGATTAGAATTTATTGTCTTCCAGTTTCTACTCCAGCACTTCAACCATTACACTAAACTGGCTCTTAAAAAGCAGGTCTTTGACTGTTCCAAAAAGTTATAAATTAATATTTGCAGAGCTCATTTATCTAGAATTAGAGAAACTTGTTAAATCCCCTAACTTGATGCCATTTGAAACTTCATTTTTCTATAGAAAGGAGGGGGAAAAGCCCATTGTTTTCACCTATGTAATTCCTCAGTAGAATACAAATGGAAGAATTTGAATTAGGAGTATATTGCTTTCTCCTTGAACTGTTACAGAATGAATTAAAATGGACATAGGATAGATGCCATTCTGCCTGGAAACTTCTACTCCGTCTCTTCTACTAAGAATTAGAAGGTGTAAGTAGGGAAAGGAGGGCAGGATGGAAATATGCAAAAGTTTCTGATGAGTATTGGAGAGTCCTAGTAGAGAAGATCTAGAACATGCTTATTTGACAGAGAAACTTGTACTGGATTGCAAGTGTATCTCAGCCTGTGTGTTTGAGGGTAGCTGGCTGTCATTAATTTATGTTTGTCATTTTTAAAACAAACATGGAGGTTAATATAGGAACCACAACATCAAGTGGCTAATAAGAGGAACCCTATTTTTTTTTGCACCATTTGTTCTAAATTTCTATCTCTGGATTTTGTAGTTGAATTTATATTGGTTAATTTTATGATAATACTGTCTTCCATGATCACATGACATGGCTGACATGATAAGGGGAAACAGTTTGTTTCCAAATAAATCCAAGGGTACTTTGTACTAAAGGTAACTGTGACTTGTTTTATTGCTGACTGGGTTTCATCCTTCCCATGACCCAGAGTCACTGGTTGAAATATTCATGCTTCTACATTTATGGAGAGTTAGGCAGTTTTGAGTAGTAATTTTCTGTTTTTTTCAGTATGTATATGTTAATAGCTATACTAAGTACACAAATATATTAAATATTTAAGGTTAGGGGAGTTCCAGAATTGAGTGACTGCTTGCCAAAAAGAACCTGCTGTTGGATCTTTCCCAGTTCAAGTATACTGGCTGCATGTGCATCTGATGGAAGTAATGAGCAGAAATAGATTGCTGTTATAATTTTCCTCCAACACCAGTTTAGGGTCTATGGTGATTCTCAGTCATCCATGGTTGTCTCAAAGGTGCTTTCTTTCAGAAGGCAACCGGACTTTCTTGTTTTGCTTGAAGATGTTTCGCTTCTTATCCAAGAAGCTTCTTCAGTTCTGACTGAGTCTCCACCAGCTTCTTGGATGAGAAGCAAAACATCTTCAAGCACAACAAGAAAGTCCAGTTGCCTTTTGAAAAAAAGTACTTTTGGATCAGTCTAGGGTATTCTGAAATATGTTAAATTATGGTGATTGACCCTGCTACTTTCTGGGAAGGAGAAGGGCTGGCTTTAGTAGAAGGTGCTGAAACTGGGGCTATAAATCTCTAAAGCTTCAGTGAATGCTACATTCACTGAACTTAAACAGATCTGAAAAGAAAATCAGGATTGCTGAAAGTTATAACTATATATGCCAGCTACAGAAAAGTTTCCAGTATTGCACTTTCCTATTTGATAATAACTAGGAAGATCAGGTGTGTGTTTCTTAACCACTGGCTCAGACATGCTGTCATTATGTAGTTTTATGTATTTTTGGATCTTTCTAGCTAGAGCTAACTGGGAGGGATAAACAAAGTGTATAGGGAATCTATCTTTTTGACAGCCATGTGGTTGAGGTGATGGTTGCAGGTGACATGTTTACTGAAAGATGGAAAAAATTTACTGCCTGCCACCCAAGGGGGAAAGACAGATAAAGGTGTCTGGGCTTTCAGGCAGTGGAGACATGGTGAAATTATAGGTTGGGGGTACGGCCAGTTAAATTAATTTCTCTCCCTTTTAGGAGGTTATGTGGGAGGCAATGCAACCTTTGTTATCTATTGCAATTCCAATTTGCTCATTGTGATCCCTAAATGGTCATGGGCCATGTCATATATTTGGATTTAGAATAACTCCTAGTTGCCATCATGCTATGCACTTAATTATGTTCTCTAGGTGGGGACCAAATGTTGATCCCTGGATGTTGAGCTTAATACAGTTCTACAGAGAATCTGTATACTGCATAAGTCAGAAAGAGGGCAGAGAAAATATCTATGGATACCCCTCACATCTCGGACATAAATTGTTTCAATTCTTCCCCTCTGGATGCCGCTACAGAACATGGCATGCAAAAACAACTAGACTCATGCGGACACTCTGCTAAACATGTAATTCCCACAGCACTGTCTTATGCCTAAGGATAGCTAACCATGCAGCGTTACTATTATCCTGCTCATCTTTCCTATTACCTCCTCCTATTGATATCTTATGACTATCACTTTGTTAGTTGTAACTTATGATTTATGATTGTATCTTATGGTTATGATTTATCACTTTGTTGCTTGTATGTATATTGAGAGCTTATGCACTGGAGACAAAGTCCTTGTGTGTCCAATCGTATTTGGCCAATATATCTCTTCTCTTCTCTTCTCTTCTCTTCTCTTCTCTTCTCTTCTCTTCTCTTCTCTTCTCTTCTCTTCTCTTCTCT
>JANHFT010009874.1:0-39445 GCA_032467955.1 Pseudoxenodon macrops | reverse complement strand
CCTAATAAATTGGAACTTTGAGGAATGCTTCGCCTCGGAGTCTGATCTGTTTAGGGATGATATTTGGAACGCTGACATACCTATAAGGAGGGAACTTTGAGATACAAATGAAATAACAAAAGAAGATGATTTATGATTAGATAACTTTAGCTGGGCTTAGAGTTACTGATATTTATTCATTCTCCTGAAATCATTTTGTTAGACCTCTAGCTGATTTTTGGACTAGAGAGATGACTTGGTGTTTGACACAATCATTGTTAAATGCACACTTTCTCTCATTGCAAAAAGATGGAAACTAATGACATTTGCCATAGTTTCGTACAGTTAAAGTGTGAAGCATTTCTGAATTTTTCCAACACTCCTTACCTTATTTTGTAAATTTTAATCCTGTTAAGGAATGACAGGCCATAAAAATAAATATTCTCTCAAATCAAGTTTCTAAAACTTCTCATTGCATCATTAAGTAAATGTCATGTTCCATATATTGTTATTTTTTCTCTATTTCCATCAAGAACTAATGATTTCACATTGTGATGTCTAGAGTAGAGTTTAGATAATTATGTTCTACATATTTCAACAAAATAAAGAAGAAAGAAGAAGAAAGAAGAAATGGCCATGCTTTAGCCAAAGAACCAAAACATTTGATTAAAAAAATTATGTGTGAAAAAATGAAATTTTGGTGATCGTTTGGGGGTTTACAAAGTATGGTTTAAAATATTTTCTGATTCAAAGAAACAAGCACATTCTCTCAATAAGATTTGTTTTTGTGATGTCATCATATTTTCAAATCTGACTATATGAAACTTTCCTTATCACCAGACTCATAAAAATCAGTTGATGAAACAAAACCTGAAACAAATTAAAAGAAAATTATTCTCTGCAGGAGAGGGGCATTTTGAAAAATATTTCAAAGACTCCAACGCCCTTTTCAACACTAAAGCTTGTGACAATGAAAACATGGTCAATGCTTTATTATAGTTACTCCCATTCTACTCAAAATATAGACCATTAACTCACTAGTGATCATTCAACCATCATTATAATGATACAAGGAGTATTTTCATTAATGATTTGTTACCACATAATTGGTTAAGTAATGATATAAGACATCATTAAAATCAAGGGAGAATCCCCCCCCAAGGTAGCACTTGTTATTTGTTGTTTTAAAACTTTAAGATCATTTATTTTCTTTGCTTAATTATTTATGTGTTAATCTGGAAACCAAAAATAATCTGAAACCATTAGATAATGAAATCTCTTTTGCTTTCTCTCTCCTGTAATGTTAAGGCAGTCTTTAACAGTTTCCCCTCTCCCCTCTCCCCCCATCCCATTTTCCTTTGCTTTTTAACTAATTGGTTGTGGCAATGCAGTAAATCTGACAGCACATAAAAGAGAGTCTTATTCATTCCCAGAAACTTTAATTTGACACAAAGATCAGATCTCATTTGAGAGAGATGGAATATGTTTTTAAAAACCACCATTTGCTGTTAATATATGTAGAATATAATATATTCTTAATACTGAAGAAGAAATTATTTTACAATGTGTACCTTGATACTTAGCTCGGTTAACTGAACTTCTCCAAATTGAGGATAGACCCAAAATTTCTGCTTTGTTCAATACTGGTATTGGCCATCTCCCATTTCTGCGTGGTGGAATAGATGATGTGATCCTGCTCCCATTCCCAACCTATTCCAAATATTCTCCAGTCCTAAATAAATAAAAACTCCTGTTCCTATTTGAGTTGTCCAATTCCATTCACAGGAAATGTTCTCCAATGCTTAACTGCATTTTTGCTTTGGCACATCCCTCTTTTTCAGTAGTTATCACTGCCCAGATACCAATTTCATCCTGGACTTCAAGAAAGGATGTTCTTTGTTGATCAAAAGTTACCTTAAAAATATTGCCGTTGATCCAATGATGGCTCATTAAGCCAAGGAACTGTCCTCAATCCTAGAATGCCATGGTCCATTCATCCCTAAATCTTCAAATGGGCAGCCATTTGATTTCTCTCTAGGTAGGTGAAATATGTTCCTTTTTCTTTCCCCTCCCTTCCCTACAGTAAATACTCCTACAAAGCTTTGCATCTTTTCCTTTTGTTTAATTTAAAAAAAAGTTGAAATGTAGGAACACTGCGACTTTGTTTCTATAAAGCTGCACTTTCAAATCTTTCCTGCTATCTTGTTCTTTTCTTGCTTTTAAATTCCCAAGGTCATACAGAGGCATAACAAAACAAAAGAACAACCTGTTCCTTCTGCTTTGATTATTGTAGCATCAGAATTAAAATGATGCCATTTTCAAATCCTAGCAACCATGTAGATAGATTTTCTTCAAGACAATCTATCCCTAACTGTCATATCTCCCAATCATCATCACTGTAACTGTGTCCATCCACCTTCCTGCTGGTTGTCCTCTTCTTCTCTTTCCTTCCATCTTTCTTTGCAATAGAGACTTTTCCATAGACTTGTCTCTTTGCATAATATGCCCTGAAGTAGGATGATTTGAGCCTGATGATTTGTACCTCAAGTGATTTATTTGATTTGATATACCTCTGAGTTGATTTATTTGATGATCCATTGGTTCGTTTTCTAGATGTCTGCTCTATTTTCAGGAACCTTCTCCATCATCAAAGTTCAAAGCATCAGTACTCTCCATTCCACCAAGAAACCCAAATAAGTAATATCGCTAACTTGGGATAAAAAAAATGTGTGAATTTTGATCTTGATTGTCATCCAAATATAGTTCTTCAATCATTCAGAGTTTGGACAAATATTTAAGCAGCATTGGAACACTGAGATTAAGGACTTGGACCTGATTAAGGTACTTTTATTTGACTGCGTATGATTGTTTACTACAGTGTGCAGAAATGTGTGGCTCAAATGATTTTAAGGTTAAACCTATTCAAAATATTATGAAGTCAGGTGTAATTAGAGCAACATTCATCATAATGCAAAAGAAAGGAAGGGACAGATAAGTGAAAAGGCTTCTTTAAAAAAGAAAAGCAATATAAAGTCTCAAAAACAATCTTACATAAGGAAATGAACTTTAAAAAATGCTTCAGTTTAAAGTTGCAGAATCCTGACTGAGTTTCCAGTCCAGTTACCTTACATATAAACAGAGGGATCTGACTAGATCACCAGTTATCATTGTTAGACAGAAATTGATGACAGAAAAATGACTGCAAGCCCAACAATGTTCTAATTCAAGTATCACATAATATGTCCATTAGATTATTTTTCTCTGTAGACATTTACGGTGAATGATATTGTACATGTGGAATATCATTTTTACAATTATATGCATGCTATAAAGTCTTTAAAGAATAGTAAAGTGTCAGGAAAACATACAGCATGAAAATCTTAACATATGATTAACTATTTTCTAGATTTCCCGGAATACCTCTATTCCTGTATATTCCTATTGGGCATACATTTGACTCCAGGCCCTTGGGAATCTGTGTACCATGCAATAAGATACAATCAGGGGGGGGATTGTTGTTTCCAATGAGTAACAAACAGATCACAATGAAATAAATAGTGTTTTATAGAAGGATGTGATCAAAAACTAGGGTGATAAAATATGTATCTAAGAACAAATTATCCTGGATTTTTCTATTTCTTATCACCAAGTTGGAATTATAAAGAGATTTAAATATTCAATTTTATATTTGTTTAAATGGAATCAGTGTAGGATTGAGGATCAGAAAATATTCTTCTCTGCAAAGAAAAAGTGCAAGAAGGAAAGAAACATGGAGATGGGGTAGTGGAGCAAGAAATAGGAGTAGGACATGAATTAACAAGTAAGTGGGCAGAAAGTGTATTACTATGTGTTTCGGAAGAGAGAGAGCATATGGCATTTTTAAAAGAAGCTGGAGCAATCTATATAAGTGAGGAAAATACGAAATAAAGAGAGAACAGATGCAAAGGAAGAGGAATCACTTTGTTTTTATAAACAAAGGGAAACAATGAAAATTGAGAACACTGACTGATACCAGTGGTGGGATTCAGCCGGTTCTCCCCAGATCACGCGAACCTGTAACGGTGACTGCAGGAGGCTCCGCCCACTCGCCCTGACATCATGCACGAGCACTGCGCATGTGCAGATGAGGTGTATGCACTCACATTTGCAAACTGGTAGGGAAAGTAAGTGAATCCCACCTCTGACTGACACCTAAAAATACAGAATAAACAATACATCCCATTTGTTTGGTTGAAACACTGCAAGAATAAAATGCAAGATAAGAGGTTTAAAGACATAATAGTCTGCTGCTCTGAGAAGCATGTGCTAAGATAGAACTTAATATTACAAAGAAAGATTTTGCTTCCTAAACACTTTTGGATGTATCTTATAGACTGTTGCCTGCTAATCAGGAAAAGAACCCATCAATTCTTTCTATTTTTCAGCATCCAGCCAAGCTGGATTCTTTATGTTCATTTGGAGGTTGATTTTTTCCTCCCCTTCTTTTTTTGTATACATAAAAAAAACTTTTTCTTCACTGCTAGTGTTGAATGTTCATTTTTCTGTGTCTGTTTTAATATGTTAAAATGAAAATAACCTGTAATTTAACCTGTCATGTACCATTTTATAGAAATTTTCTGTTTTTGCAATATATACCCTTCAGTAGCTGAAGGGATCCCAGATTACAAGAAGTTCTAACCAGTGGTAAAATCCAAAACCTTTGCCACTGGTTCTGTGGGCGTGGCTTAGTGTGTGTGGCTTAGTGTGTGGGGGATAATGTGACTGGGTGGGTGTGGCCAATTTTTTTTAACTTTTGAAAGCCTTTTTGACTGCCGTTCTCCTGAATCCTGTAGTTTAAAAATACTAAATAAAGTTTTTAAAAAGGGCTGTGGGGAAGAGAGTCGGCTGCTACCTCCCTTCCCCACAACCTTGACATGCTTTCCTGCCTTCCAAGCAGCCTTCTGCTTGCCTGTCTTTGCAAGTTGGCCATGAGGACACTGGGAAGGCCACAGGGAAGGCAGGTAAGCATGGCAGGGCTGTGGGCCACAGGAAATGGAGTAGGGAAGGCAGGCTGGGATGGAGGGGGCAGGGCAGCTAAATAGGCTGCGACTTTGCATGCTTACCTGGCAGGTAGATCAGGGGCACAGCGCTTCAAGCAGGCAAGCTGCAGAGCAGAGACTGGGAGGGGTGGAGAAGTGAGAGGTGACCAGGAAACCGGTTCAGGGGTGTGGCCAGCCAACCATTGCTACCGGTTTGGCAAACCAGGCCACGTGTCTGCTAATGGTTCTCCAGAACCGGTCAGAACTGGTAGGATTTCACCCCTGGTCCTAACTGATTTAGTGGAGTCTTCTTCAGAAGTAAAGATTAAAGAAAACCTCCATGGTCTACAGCCACCAAACCCACAATCAATCAGTCTTGCTAGAATTTAGTACAGCTCATTTCTATAGAGTTATTAGCATTAATAAGCTTGTTTAACTAAACTGTGTAAAACTATAATTGTGTATACCACCACAGAAAAGGCAGATTCTTAATCAAGGGTTCTGAACCTGAAGATCTATATCTTTGCCAATGTTTTACTAATAAAAGATTAATGTTTAATTACGAAAGATAATTATTTAATTTATACTTCTAAATATCAGAATCCTATAAAATCTCAATGTAGCAATCAAACTAAAGTTTTATAAAACAGTAAAGGTAAAGGTTCCCCTCGCACATATGTGCTAGCCATTCCCGACTCTAGGATGCGGTGCTCATCTCCATTTCAAAGCTGAAGAGCCAGCGCTGTCCAAAGATGTCTCTGTGGTCATGTGGCTGGCATTACTAAACACCAAAGGTGCATGGAACGCTGTTACCTTCCCACGAAAGGTGGTTCCTATTTTTCTACTTGCATTTTTACATGCTTTCTAACTGCTAGTTTGGCAGAAGCTGGGACAAGTAATGGAAGCTCACTCCATTATGCGGCACTAGGGATTTGAAACACCAAACTGCGGACCTTTCTGGTCAACATGCTCAGCGTCTTAGCCACTGAATCACTGTGTTTGGTTCATTCCAAAATTATGAAACATTATTTCCTTGTTCATATAATTGGACATTGGATATACTTGATTTCTACTGTAGAAGAAGAATAGTGTGAGAGTAGCTGTTTATGTTGCAGAGAACTTTGGGAAGGGGGGGAGGTAAATATAGTCAATTTGCTTATCATAAACAAACAGTTTCATTTAAAATTTAGGAGCAAACATGAGCCAAAATCTAGCTATCAATAAAAAAGAGTAGAAAAATTGATCTTCTGGAGAACATGGTGAATGGATTAATGATTAGTCAGGATGAAAGACAAAATCATAATCTTCTTATCTTGGAGAATAACTATCATAAATGGTTCAGTTGTATACTTTTATTAACTCATGCCAGGTATCATATACATATATATCTTCTGCTTATCATTGTTCATTGATCAAAAGCTTTTTGTCTTCAAATGTCTTGTTCATGCAGAAGAAAACCTACACTCATAAAGCATGCCAGAAATTTGATCTTCAAATTCATTGAATGAAAATCAAGGTCAGTTTGTTGTTTGCTATTCTTCCTGTTTCTAATGGAGAAAGACGAATGAGGTTTTAACAAACTACAGCCTTCTCCCATTTATGCAATTATTCACATCACAGAAAATTATGCATTGCCCTTTAAATACTTACAGGAACATTCAAAAGAACTAACCTTGAAATCTACAATTGCTGAATCCTTTCAACAGTTTTGATATCAACCTTTCCCACATTTCATTGTTTGGTAATAGATACACACACACACACACACAAGCACACACAGAGGCATGATAAAAGCTCTGCAGTTTCATCATTTGATATTAAATACACCTTTTTAAGAAACTTGAATAGATTGCCTTCTATATAACAATGGCATTTCTCTTAGTGTTACATGGTGTATGATATGCATACATGCATTCAGATAATTATTCATTTAAAAAGACTAGTAGCTGCCATTCTTACCTTTTTGATAATTAAAGGTATTGTAAACCATCTCCTTTTGAAGTATGATATTCATTTTTTAAAAAGGGGTTCTTTATGACATATTTTTTAATTGTACACTCTCCCTGTTTATCAGAGCTTGCAAAATGAGTGTGACAGTTTTGACTAGTGATTAAGGCACCAGGATAGAAAGCAGGAGATCATGAGTTCAAGTCCTGCCTTAGCCATGACAACCAGCTGGGTGACTTTGGACAAGTCACACTCTCGTAACCCAATCCATCATACAGGGTTGTTGTTGTTGTTGTGAATAAAGTAGGAGGAAAGGGTATTATGTGTGTTCACTGCCTTGACTAATTTGTAAAAAGCTATTTGTATAAATAAATGAATACATTATATATTCTTAAGTCCAAGGTGTTCAGTGATTAAGGTGCTGGGCCCAGAATCAAGTCCTACAATTTAAATAACTAGGTGAGAAGATGTCTTTGAAAACCATGCTTTCTTGCCCTATGTAAGTGTCTCCCATATGGTTTATGGGGTTAAAAAACAGGGAACACGGCATTCCTCTCAGAGAAAAGGTGCAGTATAGAATAAATGCAGTAAAAAAAAAAATGTCATGCATGCTAGTCATTTCCGGGTCTTGGGGCGGTGCTCATCTCCGTTTCTAAGCCGAACAACCAGCACTGTCTGAAGATGTCTCTGTGGTCATGTGGCTGGCATAACTAAATGCTGAAGGCACACGGAACTCTGTTACCTTCCCACCAAAGTGGTTCCTATTTTTCTACTTGCATTTTTTATGTACTTTTGAACTGCTACATTGGCAGAAGCTGGGACAAGTAACGGGAGCTCACTCCATTATGCGGCGCTAGGGATTCAAACTGCTGAACTGCCAACCTTGTGATTGACAAGCTCAGCATTTTAAACATTGAGTCAATGCGTCATTAGGTTATTATAAAAATGACAAACATTTAATGCTCATTTATATAATATGAAAGTCTTTTTTTTAAAGCTCAATTTTATTTCTGTTCATTTTGAAAGTTATAATTCAAAACAACTAGAATTGCGGGAGATTGTTATAGATGATTCCAGTGCAATATTTGAGAACTCAAATATAACCCATTAGTGCCATCTGGTGACATTATTTGGGAGGTATGTATATACTGTAAAATAGCTCAACCTACTTGTCTTTCTGACTAAAGAAATCAAAGCCCAAGATATTTGGGGAATACTGGGTGAAGGAAAAATGCCTGAGATCGGAAACAAATGCCTGTTGTGATTAGGAAGGACACCATCATCATCAGAAGTAGAACCAGCTGGCTAACATTATAAGAAGGCATTCAATCAGTGTATAAAAGTTAATTTTCACACTGTCATAAAAAAACAAGAGAACAATAATAAACAAACAAACAAGAGACAGGTAGAAATAGACCATCCCAAGTAAAAAAGAGGATCAAGAAAAACTAAAATGTTCTCTAAATAGGAATAGCTTTTAAATCACAACAATCCTTTTTCTAACTTTCTTTGATAAATATTACTTATTCTTGTTATGGATTTTAATATAAGTTGCTTAAGCAATTCCAGTTTTGTTTGAGTGAACAAAAGCAGGAGAAATGGTGACATTTTTCTCCCAACCCAAATACATTCTTTTGGTTCCTAGCTAATTTTTCAAGCACGGTTGCAATTTTTTTCATAGAGGTTCATACCAAAATTCAGGTTCTCTTTGTTTTGGTTTTTGCTTTTTTGAAAATATTAGCAAGATATATCATAATACCTTAACTGAACTTTCTTCTATTTAGGAAAACGTAATAAAAATAAACAAACCGTTCTACATGTTGTCTAAAAGCTGTCTCATAGCAACCCCTACTGGCAATTTTAGTTTTCTACTTTGAAATAAGTCCATAAGTAAAGTCTCAGTTATAATTGACTGTGATTCCCAGTGATTGGTCTACATGAATATAGGTTTGTTATAACCTTCTTCTAGGTCTTTTTCCCCAACTTCCTAACCTATTTTCTGAGTTCAACTATGTTCCGGTAGTCTTCCATTTGAGTTCTAATCAGGCCTAATCCTGTTTCAGATCAAGCAAGGGGAACCATGCAAAATAAAGCTGAATGTCCTAATCTGTCTTCAAGACCATTGAGATTCATGGAGTTAATTGCAGAAGAACCTGGAAGCCTAACAAATATTCTTTGGGCTTCTGCTCCTTTGTTTTTCCAGCCTATTTATTAAATGATATCAACCAGGTCAACAAAAACTTAGCATAACTTATTTCAAAGTAGAAAAATAAAATTAAGTTAAAAATTAAGGAAGAAAACAGAAAGAAATCTTGAAATCAGCAGGAAAGAAGATTAACAAACTAGTTAAAATCATCCCATTTCCTCTTTGAAATATAAAAGCCCTCTACTTCAAATGTTGATAAACAGCAAATATCAGCAATCAACTGCTAAAAATAAGGCATGGATTTATTGGTCTAGTATTTGCTCTTGTTTTGCTAAGAACATATGCACCCTTGAAATATGAGTGCTTACATATTTGCATGTTTAACATTACTTTTTGTCATGTTAATAAACTTGAAGATTTCATAATAAAGCAAGAAAATAGCAAGGTAAATAGAAGAATTATTGCAATGTATCATTTTTAAACATTATTTGAGGTATCCAGTATGCACCAAACACTTCCTATAATATATTTACATTAAGGTAGAAAGAAATGAACTACATTCTAAAAGTACCATTTTGCTGGTTAACAGCAATGGTATCAGAACTATATTGACCAATTTAGAGATCCTAAAGTTGAATAAGCAGCAAAAATCATTCTCAATTTAGGTGCTACAAAAATTTTGAAAATTCGAAAATCAATTGAACCAAATTAATATTATGAAATATTCCATTTACCTTAAAAAAAGATTTACCTGCTACATTTCAATGTGATTTATCCCATAATGTAAACTTTTCTTGGGTAAAATGATCAAATTTATAACTGTGAACCAATATTTATCTCACATATACCTTGGGGCATTAAGTGCAGGTATTGAAAAAAGAATCCTACTATTCATCAAAATTTAAGTCATGCCAAATGATAGTTTTTTAGTTGACTGGAAAGAAGATGTCATTTCATTAAATCCACACTTCCTAATCGGCAATGTATATAGTTAAAAACTCTTAAATAATGCCACTGCCAAAATAAGTTTTTGAATAGTACTTAAATTGGCTTAAAATAATGTGAAGAAAGAAAAACAGAATGTTTAAAATATAAAAATCAACCTTGCAATTAAATTCATGTCCCTCATATTTAGTTTTCTCCTACTATTTAAAGGAATTCTAACATATATCTAGATTTCATTTCCACTGTCTTAAAATTGAATATAAGATTAAGTTTGCAACTGAGATAACTTCCTATGAAAATATAGTGTGATTATGTAATAATTCTAGTTATTAGTTGAATGCTTGCCCTAGTTTTATAGTTGAATGCTTGCCCTAGTTTTATAGTTAACTAAAGTTTTTCTGGAAGCTACCATTGTGCTTTTTCTGTCAAATTTAATCAGTATCCAACAAACTGTTGAGAACAGTGATGCAAGAAGAAGCATTAAATGCCATTGTAGGCCTGACAGCCATTACCTAGCAAAAGAGAAGCTTGGTAGGGTAACATGAGAGGGGCTATATTAGTATGCTATCGATAATGCATCATCTAGGCAGTCATCAGGAGTCAAACTGGCATGGCATGGCATGGCAGGGCAGCACAGGACAGGACAGGATAGATGTAAATTTACTTATTTGCATAATGTTACAGATTTCATGCGGAAATAAAATGATAAACAATGAAACTGGAAATTCTGAACTAAAACCAGCCTGAATAAAAGCAACTGAGTAGATGGACCTTATAAAGAAGATCTGAATTTCAGAATTACCCCCCCAAATAGGGCCTTTTTAGTCTCTATTTCTAAGGATGAATGCTTCTTCAGGAATATTTTAGAGGCAACATGCCAAGGACTTATAAATGTCCCTGCTATGCAGAGAAGATTCCCAGTGAAAATGTAGGGTGTGTTTTTGTAAAGGGTGTCTTTTTCCCCCCAAGAAAAATCTGCTGTGTAGTCCCAATCTAAAAGATACTTTTCATTCAAGGGACACAATCTATTTTCCTGCTGAAAAACGATTGCACCAGGAATTGCTCTTGTTCCCTGTTCTTTAGAATGGGAAAACATTTGGATTGGATCTATGATTCTTTCTGTTCTGGATAAAACTGCCCAGTTTAAAAGTATTAAAATAAATAAATAACTGAATAACAACATATGTAACTTGTTCTCAAGACTTGAGTCAATGAAATGCTGAATTTAATAAGTACTCTTTTTAAAGAGGGAGGGGAAAAGATCATTTTTCTTTTCTAAGCCAGCTACATAACTTATGACATATGCAGAAAATACAGGATTGGCATCATTTAGAGATTACAAATACATCATTGGAAATACAGAGCATTTTAGTTTCATTAAACAACACAGTAAGTTCTGCTTATCTCTATGGTTCATTGAACAAACTAGAACTTGCTATAATCAGACTAAACCATAAGGTTTAATTTTCCTAATATGCAACATATTAAACCATACAAAAATAAATTACATTATGGGTTAGGATATGAACTCAGTCAACAAGCTATTATAATTTATTAGAACATAACATTGAAGTAATATTTGAAATGTAGGCATTATTAATTGATTCTGATATGTGAGGCAATCTTGGAAAAGGTCCTTGCTTGGGCAATGAAAATATGCATAAAGTGATGCATGTTGAGATGAGCTTAACTTTCTAGAAATAGAAACAGTTTCTGTCCTCATCTTTCTCAAGAACGGGTCAAAACAATCAATTTAATATCAAAATCTTGCAATCAAAATACCATCCATTTTTTCAATGCATATTTTTTTAAATGCTGCATAATTCTATTTATAGGACCGAGCACCATTTTTTGATTGTCTCTGAATAATTTTTTTTCTTGTGTAACACACACTGCAGAGGAATGATGTACTAATAATTACTTTCCAGTTGTAATCTAGACAGTCTAGCTGTAATTGCAAATATTATTTGTATTATTTGTCAATTTCTATTGAAGGACCACTAGAAGGAAGAACCCTATTTAGTTTTTTTAAATGAAGCCATCTCTTTCAATTCTAACCATACCAAGTAAAAGGTAAAATGGGGAGAGGGAGGGGAGGCAAAATAATCTGTCTTGATTATTATCTCTTTGTAGGGAACTAAGACATTTTAGAGAACAGACATGTATGAATGTACATTACGCAACACACACTCCATACTTGGGTCATCAAAGCACATAAAAAGGAAATAACTGTTTTTTGCCTGTGGGAAAGCATTCTGTTTATCGGATCTCTCCACCAAACATCCAAATTTTTTTAAAATAGTGATTGATGTTTAATATATATCAATAAGTTTTTGAGGAAACTTTCTGAGGAACTGCCAAGTAAATGAAGGTCAGATATAGTAAGTTTCTTTGGGCTTTAGAGGAAGTAGCATTACAACTAGACTGCACTTCTTATTCTATGCTGAAGGTGGCTCTCAATGCCCATTACTAGATGGGCATTGAGAATTAATTGGGAATTAATTTTTCTGTATTCCCTTTGCCTTTGCAACAGCACATGCAACAATGTCTTGGCTGAATGTTTACAACTTAAGAAAATATGCATTCTTTCTAAAGCAGTTGCTATGCAATCTTCATTTAATTATATATATATATATAAGCACAGAGCCGAAGGCACCAGCCTGAATATGATGAATGAGACCTCATCGAAATGTCGCCAAGATACTTTCAATCTTATACGGGAAAAGACCCAAATACACCAAGACTTGCATATACATACACATGTGTGTGTGTGTGTGTGTGTGTGTGTGTGTGTGTGTGTGTATAACAAAAATTATAACAAATAGATTCACATAATGGTAATATCTAATAAAACTCATTCCCAGAAGAATTGTTTCAGCTCAATTACAAATTTTCTGTAGTGATAATAATAAATAAACAAAACTAGGAGTCCAACATATAATTTACTCATGTGAATTTTTCAGATGGCGCAGAAAAGCAAGAAAAATTAGCCTCCCAGCCTTCAAGAAATATCTTTCACTGAATGAGCCTCTTGCCATCCATTCATTTAGACTCTGGGTCATGGCAATTTGCTTTATTCAAGAAGAGGAGAGAAGAGAGCGCAAAGAAAGAATAATCTCCACTTTTGCAGCAGCATAATACATAAGTTCTCCATATATCTTGTCAACTCTGTATTTTATTTTATAACACAATATAATGGTGGAAGTTAATGTATGAATGGACGCTCTGTGTGCATGTGTGTGTTTACATAGATATATTTTGCATGTCTATATTTTAATTACAAAAGTAGTAGCATTCAGATTCATCACTGAGCAAATTTCATTCTACATGTTTTTATTTAACTTTATAAAACTCCAAACAGTATCAATTGCTCCCTTTTTCACTTAAACATATCATTATGAACCTCTACTACTCATTTTCTTTAAACTAAACATTCTAAAGATTTAAGATACATACCAAAGTAGAGATAATCCACAATGAATAGCTATAATGCAAAAGCAGAAAAAAGGAGTTCCCTAAAGTTGCAATTTGGCAAACTTCAAGAATATTGGGGCACTTCTTGAAGAAGAAGACCGATCAATTTCTGTCTTTTGAGTTCCCAACATAAAGTGTTCAGAGTTGCCTCTGTCCATTTTCACAAAACCTCTTCAGAAATACATCCCATCTTCCTAAAGAGGCTCTAAGAGACTAGGATTTTATGATGCAGTGCCACATTCCACTATTTTCCGGAAACTCTTTCGGAAAGTATCATCCAAAAAAGCATAAAGAAATGGGTTGAGGCAACTGTTAGCATAACTCAACGTGGTGATGAAATAGGAGATTCCAATAACTAGTGGAGTTTGTGGGATGTCAGTAGTGAGAGCAACCACTGTGCTGAGGTGATAGGGGGTCCAGCAGAACAGGCAAACTCCCAAGATGACCAATACCATTATCATCACTTTCTTTTTTGCTTTGTCCAAGGCTCTAGCATTGCTGTGAAGGTGCATGTGTCTTAGCTTATAGAGCATGATGCTGTATAGGATGCAAATGGTGGATACCGGGATGGCAAAACCCAAGACCAGGGTGTAGAGGCGGCTCACTTTCCACCAGAAGCCTTCTGGCTGGGGAAAGACAAAGACACATTGGGATCGCCCCTCTTCAGTATGTATCTTCGCAAAAACACTGAATGGCAAGATAATGATGGTGACAATAACCCAAACAGACAAACTCACCGTTTTGGCAGCCCTATAGGTTCGATATGTCATTTTCTTGGACTTGAGAGTGGCAACCACCACCAGGTATCGATCAATACTCATGACTGTTAGAAAATAAATACTTGAAAAAGTGTTGTATTGATCGATTGAGATAATCAATTTACACATGAATTCACCAAAGGGCCATTGGAGCAGCAGGTAGTCAGCTATATTGATAGGAAGCACCAATGTAAACAGCTCATCGGCAATTGCCAAATTTAGGATGAAAATATTAGTGACTGTCTTCATTCTGGGTGCTTTCAAGATAACATAAATGACTGCAGAATTTCCGGTAAGCCCCACAGCACAGATCACAGAGTAGATGATAGGCACAGCAATATAAAACTTGGGGATCAGTTGAGGGGTTGATGTATTGTATGTGTTGTGTTCCATCCTATAGAAAGTATCTACATCAGTGCAGGAAGCATTGAGCTCAGGTTGGAAGGGGAAATTATTCATGTCTAAATTATTCCGTTTACTCTGAGAGATGCTGCGTAGTTTAGATATTTCTAGTTGGTACAGTTCTTCTATAAATTCTTGCTGGTGAGAAGAGTCCATTTGCAATTCTTGGGAGTGGAGATATGTGTCACAGACTTCATTCTTACAGTTTCTTAGATCAGCCAATTTTCATGTAAATGACCTTTCTTAGTCCATTCTTTTTTTTAAAACTGATAATATAGTCCTTCAGTTAAACAGTTCTTTCAACATGCCTTTTTCAGTTTTATGCCTTGAGCCTCTTCATTCACCCGATATCCTAAAGAAAATAATATATACTTTTAAGTTTCAAAATGTCTTTAAAAATGAAGTGACATTGTCATGGAATGTGTGATGTAATTATAATTAAGCACATAATTCCTTCGTTTTATTAACTCTGTTTTCTTGTATTGCACAGATGTTTACATTATATGTAAATCCCTGCTACTGCAAGATAATGTGACTAAATTCACAGGCTCATGTGAATGAAACATTCTAAGTTAAACTCTCTTCTACCTACATACACTGCTATTGATGCCTTATTCACTCACAGACATTCCCTTTCAGGTAGTTTATCATCACAGCACAATTTCTTAATTAACACCTATAACCTTTTCAAATCCCTTACCTTACTGATTAAGGAGCCATCATCTGTTTGTGCAGCCGTCTGCATTCTCTTCGCATGGAGCCAGGACTGCTGAATGAAGTGCTGGGATGCTGAAATGCTGGACAGTTCCCCAGCAGCGGCTTCTCTGAGCAATTGCTAGTGCTCAGGTGACTGCCTCATCTGAATCCCATTCTCACATTTTGGGCTGGGAAATGTAGCACAGGTGATGCCGCAGCATTGTTTCCTCGGAAATGCCAAATATCTGCATATAGCACTAGCTAGAAGACATGTTATGCCCTGTTCTGGTTTTTTTCCCCTTCTCTTATCCCATCAGAAACAAGATAGGCTTGCTGTTGATAGTCTCACATTAATCCACGGAAGAAGGTACACAAGTTTGCCTGGCATGAATATCAATCTCCTTAGATGACTCAGAGTTCAATTTTATTTGAAAAGGAACTAAGAGGATAGTTTTCAGTTATTCTTTTCACTCTGTTTTCCCACATCTACATCGTTTCCTCCTCCCCAAATTAACTTTTTAAAATTGAAATATTTTATCTCAAGTATTATCTACTTAAAAAAAAAATCCACATTAATGTTCATCTGGAGTCTTCATTTTTGTATAGCAGTCTACATAATTACAGAAATCCAATTTGCGACACTCATTTTTTGGTAAGGAACTGAATTATTAATTACTTCTAACAAATATTCAAATTACACTTATCGTACTTGAAAGTCATTGCTAGCTAAAGGAATATCAACACTTAACCCTGCCCCTCCCCAATCAGCCTTACACTACCCCACTTAACTCATCTCCTTATCCCCAACAAAGCTGTTATGTAAAATGTTGAATTGATAGTACAGCTCTGACATATAGAATGCTTTCTTGGCTCATAACCTACAGGAAAGCAATAAGCTGCCAAAATTGTTTACATAGTGTAGGTAAGGTTAAGTTAATTTGTAAACTTTGAAAAATGCTAGAAAGTGATCATCAAGAACAGGAATCCCACATTCACCTGGAAAATTGATTAGAAATTTGTCAATATTTTTCAATGTTAAGATATTTACATAAAGTTTTCAAGAAGCTATGTGCAGATATAATTTCTAGGAGCTTAGTTACTGTGTTGATACCCACAGTATGAGGACTTTCCCAGGTAACTGTTGTGGCCTGCCAGCTGCCACAACCGTTGTTAAGGAGGAGGTTGTAGAGGACTTGGATGAGGAGGAGGCTGGGGAGGAACATGGGCCAGTTCTGGAGTCTGGGGAAGGCTCTGTTGGAGGCTCTGCATTGGAAGCAGAGATAGAGCCAGGGCCGTCCGACATTTTGCAGCCATTGGAGAGGCAACTGCCTTTGGAGGCTGATATGAGTAAGGAGGAAAAACAGCTGGGGCCTGCTCCAGATGCACGTATGTGCAGAACTATTAGGAGAGGTGAACAACGGAGGACAAGGAGTCAACTTGGGAAGCAAAGCACACGTGGGCACTAAATGTCCCCTCCCTGACTGGGGAATAAATAGAAGGAAAGGGGGAATGGTTGTCATAGAAGACAACAGTTTGTATTTCTGAAGATTTTGCTCATTTTGTTTCATGCCACAGAGACTGCTTGCCAGAACGTAATTTGCAGCCTTTTGGCTGGGAGCGCACGGCTTTGCAATTATGGCAAGGAACTGATAAGGTCTGTTACTGCAGTTAACTTTTTGAAGAACTATTGCCTGGACTTTTCAGTGGATGAATGGAATTAATTCACAAGAGGTAAATAAAGAAAGAGTTTTCATGACAAGGAGTCTGTTTCTTGCTTCTGCTAAGGCTGGGTCAGAATAGTAAGACTGTAAAGAAATGACAGCTATGCTTCTTTTGTTAAATGGCCATTGCATCCATTGGCTACTGCTAGGTACAGTACTCAGTAGCAATGCTGCTGTTAATTATGAAAAAATACTTTTTTCATTTTAATTCTCAGTCTTAATCTAACAAAATTGTAATATCTATGCATGGAGAGTCACTACCGGCATGTATAATAATCAATTTTATTGTGTAGATGAAAACATTATTATCAATTCATAAGAATACATGACAAAGACCCAAGTCTTGAAGAAATTAAAAACCCAACTCAATTCTTAGGGGAGAAAGAAGGGAAGGAAAATTAAAGAGTACTTCAACTCTTGGCTGACTAAAACTGAACTAGAGAACTGCATGCTAAGTCATTTCACTGCAGTTCCACTTATTACAATCTGAATAACAAAAAATGTCACAAATACTCCAAATTATATTGAGAATCATTCACTTTTTGAATACATGTACTCATGTAATTTTAAAATAAAATGACAAATTAGGAAGGCATTTTTGCATTCCAAAACCACATTGTCTTGTCTCATTGGAAAACAAATCTCACTGAAATATAGAGAACCTTTGCTTGTGCAGTGCAAAAGGCACGTATAAAATACCGTAGTAATGGTTTCAATTTGGATGATAATAGGGGTTAAAGGCCAGTTGGGATCAACTGCATTCATTTTACTTTACACAACTGCTAGCTGTATAAAAGGAGTATCATGTAATGTATTCCTAGAATTTTAGAAACATATAAATATTATAGTGACAGTTGGACCTCTGTGTGTGTGTGTGTGTGTGTGTATCAAACATAAAATTATAAGTGAGTCATATATAGGATTATTTCACACAATACTTACCATAATCCTATGAGATTTAACAATGCAAGAAACTCATTTAAAGTGACCTCAGGGTAAAATCTGAATCCAGCTGTTTAGTACATCATATTAACTTTTGGAATTTTAAATATGTACATTATTTTGAATATACATGATGATTATTTCCACTGTCACAAAGATACAATGAAAAATATAAAATTTAAGCAGGAATCAAATGATTTAAGGAGCATATTTAGACCATAAAAATTTCTTTCTAGTAAATATTTTTTAGGTTGCCTAAAATTCAAAAATTGTCAGCTATACTACTGAATAATTAGAACACAATAAAAAGTTTAGCCCTGAGATCCTGTGGGGATATTGTGTAGTTAAGATTGAAGCATGTAATTATGTAAATGTGATTAAATTTACTTAAAAGCTTGCCCATTATAAGCCTGAGTGTTCTTTTCTTGTGGAAACTAGTATAATATATTAGATGAAGTTGGGACAATTTGTTTGCATTTCTAGTTTTTCTTTTCTTTTTGCAGAAAATAGTTAATACAAATTACATCATATACCTGTGGTTTAATTAATTTCATTTGATTAAAGGTCTTATTGCCTCCCATGACTTATTTCTCCTTCTAGTTTTGTTCTTCGCTGCCTCAACAACAATAAATGGAATAGTCCCCTGCATGCTTGATTTATATTCTGATTAAACTTTCATGGAATTGGATTAGATTTTTACTGACTTATAGTTAGGCATCAGGATTAGAAATGAAGAAGGGTCAGTCCAGCTCCTCATTAGGGGAACTGTAACTGGGAATCACAAATTTTGTGACATTTTATTATTTTACATTTTTGAAGGCAGGAGTTATTTGATAGGGAACTGATATTATATAATGTTGTCCCTTTTGAATATTAAGCTTGTTCCAACATGGCATCCTTTCCTAAAGCATTAGAACTCAAAATGCTTTAGAACCATAGGTATTTTGTGGTTGTCATCCTAATGCATTTGCTCATGAGTTTTTGGTTGTACTGTATTATTGTTATGAGATTGATGATGATTGTTAGCAATTGGCTGATTTGGTTAGTTATGGTGCCATTATTGATTTTTTTTTAGAGATAAGTATGTACATTATATTTGCTATGTTGCCTCATGGACATTTTAATTTTCATTGTAAGTTGCTAGGAGGCTGTGCAGAGTTGACAATTTTTATTTATCTTTCATTTAGGGGAGACCAGAATGCTCACAATTTCATGCTGGCACTGATTGATTGAAAATTTATATCTATATCTATAGATATCTATATCTATCTATCTATCTATCTACCTATACCTATTATATCCATGTATTTATCTATAGATATAGATAGATAGATATAGATATAGGTGTGTGTGTGTGTATGTGCGTACTAACACACACACGCATGTATTCAATCAACCAGTGCCAGCATGAAATTGTGAGGATAAATACTGAAAATCAAGATACTACTAATTTTCTTTCTTTCCAAAATTCCTCAACTGACTGTGGCACAGTTGTACATAGTTTTTAAAAGTCATAACATACTTCCATTTGCAAACTTTATAAACTTTTGAAATTAATGGTCAGAGCTCTTTCACACACAAAAAATTCTCTTTCCCATTTATCCCATTTATTCAAGGCTAAATGATAATGACAGACAAGGAATGTAATCCAAAACAGAGTCTCTGAAAAATGCTTGCTTGAAGGGTTTTCTTTAACGTGAGCATGGAGAATATTGGTCCAAATTCAGTCCAGACTTCTACGATCAAGGTCAGGGTTGTCAGCCAGTCCAAAGGTCAGAAATTCATGAGCAAAATTCACAAATGAGAGTCACACAACAGCCAGAAAGCAGAAAATTGCTTCCAACAACAAAAGATCATGGGTCAGGCTGCCTCGTAAATCAGGTTGAGGCCACAAATCAAGAGATTTGCCCCATAGCTTGTCAAAAAGCATCTTAGGATGTCTTTGTTCTGCTCTTCTCTCTACTTACAGGCTGGGAGGCCTTATGTCATTATTATCTGAGTTTTTCAATTGCCTGTGTTTAATCAGCCTTATGACTTTGTGCCTCCTGCGGTTGACATTCCACAACTCCTGCTGAAGCAGCTTCTTCACATTAAACCATTGCCCGATTCTTGGCTCATGGCACCATCTTCTCATTCTGAAGAGGAATGTAACTATTTTTTAAAAAAAGAAAACAAATAAACCAGAAAATGATGGACAAGAAAATTGATTTGACAAAGCAAGCAATAAAAGACAATGGATGTTTGATTATTTATATGTCCCCATTCCGTGCAAGATTTGCTATCACTTGGAAATCATATTTCCCTTGAAATCAACTTGATATGAATAATTAAACATAAGTTTGTACCAAATGTGATTTCATCGCTGAAATTATCATTGAAGCGCTGCAATGCATCAAATTGCTCTAAGTAACAATTCCTGTAAAGTGACAGAAAATATTTCGTAGTCGCAAATTCCATAATAATGAAGTTAGGAATGGTGTCATATAAATTATATATAAAGGTTGTTGTCACTGTTTTTATATATTCATAGTTTATTATAATTAAAAACCTCCACCAATAGCTGGGCAAAATACATTTTAAAAAAACAGCTTTAAAACTTCAGGAAGGGTTTGAAATATTGCAGAAAGAATTTCTCTGTAATTACAATCTAAATCAGATTCAGAGGAGAATAAAACATCATACAGATGACAACTAAGAAAGAATCATATAAGGTTCAGCTCTGTTAAGTTAAATTTACATGCAGGAATCATACCATCTTGTGATTATAATTAGCAGAGAGTTGTGGAGGAAAAAGATACTTGTGATATAGATCTTCATCTACACTTTTGGCTAGAAAACTGGGGAAAACAAGATTAAGTCTTAAACTAATTATACTTGGGGATTCTTAAAAGCAGCACTTGTGAAAATCAATACTTTTGCTGTAGAAGATAGCAGGACATTTTGAGACTAACAATGTTCAAGCAATTATAAGATAAAATTCTCCTTTTGGACCATAGGAGAAAAAAAAGGTTCATACCAATCCAGACAGTTATATTCCCTGAACTGGAACAGTTTAGATTTCCTTTAATTTTGAACAAAACAACTAACGTATTTTTCAGAGTATAAGACATTCCAGAGTATAAGATGCACCTTAGTTTTTGGGAGGAAAATAAGGGGGGAAATCTGCCTACCAGGTATTCATCTGGCTAGCATCATCCTTAGTCTGGTCAGTTTCAGCACATTATTTTATCCACTGATTTGGGCTGGAAAAAAGCTTCTTTGGAGGGAGTAGCAATGAAGAAAAGCCTGCAAAGATTGCTTTACTCACTAGCTCCTCATTAAGTCTGAAAAAAAGCTTTGAAAAATCTACATTTAGAATATAAGACACATCCAAATTTTCAGCCTCTTTTAGGAGGGAAAAAGTGCATCTTATACTTCAAAAAATACGGTATGTACAATTTGATATCAAGTTTTCCTGTATAATTCCCTTCATAAAAGAAACAGTTTACTTTCTCATGGGTCTCTCATCATCAACATAATCTTATGATCATTAAAAAAAATCCAAAAATTGTGATGACATTAATTGTAGACATATTAACTGTTTAACTTTCTTGACATCCATGGCAAAAACCAGAGGAAGGAAGGAAGGAAGGGAGGGAGGGAGGATTTGAAGGCAATTGCTGGAATCAAAAAATAACTAGTGTAGATCTAATTTTGAGTCTGTTGATGTATGAGAGAATGAAATAAGACAATTTACAAGGTAACAATACATTAAAGTTTAAATTTTCTTGGCATTCATGGCAAAAAGGAGAGGGAGGAAGGAATCATAATGCTTGGATAGGAGATAACATCATATGGCTCAGAAAAACAGACATTGGGGACAAATGAAATTACAGACACCGTAGATTGAGAGACATTTGGGATACTCAATGCAAGAAATATGATCAAATGATTGAAAAGTGGGAGGTGCAGGAAAGACAATAAATAACTATGGAAGTCATTCCAGGCTCAGACAAAGGGTTACTCTCTATTGTGGAAGATATTGAGATATTAGTGCCATAGGCAGTGGCTTGAAGACTATTAAGATAATACTTTGAGAGAAGAATGCTACTATAGCCTCTTTTCTTATGCAAAGAATCAGCATATACCAAAATTGGAATTGTTCCACTTGTATTTTCTTATGATAAAGGATGTTCCCAAAATGCCAGACTAAAGATGGAGGCTTTAAAAAGAGAAGGAGGGAGGAGGAGGGGGGAAAGAGAAGGAGAACGATGTCATAATTCTTTTTAAAGGAAGGAAGTACAGCAGCACTATAATTGTAATCTAAAGCTCTTTCTTACTATAATTTTTCAAAGGAAGAGGTTAATATAATTAATACGATTTTGCAAAAATGTGTTGCGCTTTGGCAATCATTATGCATGATGCAAGCTGTCAGACATTGAATCCTGATTATTTTTGTTCAACGATTCTTTAATTCACCATTCTCCATTCCCTTAATTTTGTGAAGTAATTAATGTTTAATATTTATGTAAGATAAGAAATTTGGAATTGCTAGATAACCTCACTCAAAACACATTTGCAATTTGATTCTTATCTTGAATTCATTTAATCATTTAGATTAGAGGACTTCTGTACATGAAAGAGAAAGTAGATATCATCACTCATTACATTTAATTTGCTTGAAACAGTACATTTGATAGGAATGCTAGTTTTTAAAATTACTATATCAATTCACCATTTTCAAATAATGCGACCCTCAAGATAGGTACTATATGCACAGGATGATTTAAGGATACAGTAAGTGGTCATGCTTACTGATTTTTCCCTGTCTGCCTTCCTTGCTAAAATTCTATTCTAAAAAGGCATAATGTTAGGCACATCTGCTAGAGAAAATCTTCCATAGTCCAAAACAAAATATCTTATCCCACAAGGTTTGAAATTTTGAACTTAGACAATTTAGAACTTTGCTGTCTTTGGACTGATCTAAGCGTAGTACATAAAATCATCTGCTACAAATGTCCTTCCTGTCAATGAATACTTCAGCCTCAACCAAAACAATGCACAATACACAATAGATATAAACTTATGATAAACCGCTCCAAACTTGATTACAGAAAATACGACTTCACTAACAGAGTTGTCAATGCCTGGAATGCACTACCTGACTCTGTGGTTTCTTCCCCTAACCCCCAAAACTTAAACCTTAGACTATCCACTGTAGACATTCCTAAGAGGTCTGTAAGGGGCGTGCATAAGCGTACCAGTGTGCCTACCATCCCTGCCCCATTGTTCCCTTTTATCCGAATCCATCTCATGTATTCATAATCTTGTTTATACTCGTATCTGCTTTCTAATATATAAATAAAATAAATAAAATAAAATGTGATGATTTCTGCAGTAATTCATGGGAAAGCACCTTTCAATCCAGTCAAAACTGTAATTTTTCCAAAGGCAATCTTAACATGCCAAAAGAAATTGTCATGCTGTTAGTAGATGCCACAAAAGTATTTTCATTTGTACCTGAAGTTTTCACCCTGGGACTATAAATAATCAACAAGTTGCTTCCTTAGTTTTGCTTTTATGTTCTCTTTCTCTTTAAAAGGATTTTTTAATCCATGCTGGCAGATTTTCCTCCTTCAGGAGCCTTTCCCATTGTCCCTTTTGTTTCTGAGCTATGTATCTAATACAATAGAATTTTAAAAATGGCTGTGATGTAATTTTTGGTACTTCACTGGAACAAGTAACTCTTAAATTTTAATCTACCAAAGGCAATATCTTAGAAAAATGAGAATGTTAAGGAAGCATATAATATGGGAACATACATATATTGTATTATTATATGACTTTCTGTTATCATGCTGATCTAATGTATGAATGGTGACACATTTAATATTCTATTCTATTCTATTTTATTTCATTTATTTTATTTTGTACACCACTCCAGTTCAAAGTAACTCAGTGGCTTTCATATCCCTCTTACATAAAAGAAGCTTTAACAATTCAGTGTACTTCAGCTTTCATGCATCTTAGGCCTGAACGTGATGTCATTTTAGAATATTCTTGTGGTTTTCAAGAATCATTTGGAAATTACTTGCTGTATCATTTCCATTTTGGATGTTGTGGTTAAGAATCAACATAATTGATAGACAACCAATCAATCTCTTCCATATCCCAAAATTGTTCATTTGTAGCAGTCCAGTGCCATCTTTTGCTCTTCCCCAAGCACTGTATTTTCCTTTGTGATTTTATATTAGAATTTCTTTTAATTTGCGATCCAAGATTTAAATAGCTCTACAGTTTGCCTCCTTTTTCACTGAAGATTTGCTTTTCATATTTAAATGTTTAATTAAATCATGCATGAACTATTTTAAAAAAGTGAATTTCTATCATTTGTCTTCCCCCCTGCCCTGGTAACAGTTGATTGTGCATCTTCAATGAAATTGGTCTATCACTCAAGAGACGCCTAAATAGTCATGCACTGAAACCTAAACAAACAGGAACTAGCATTAAACAAAGTAATACATTTCTAAACTTTTTATGACTAAAAAGGCAACATAAAATGTGGGAATTCTGTGACTCATGGAAAAAAGGCCAGGTGAAATGTCCTCATAAGACAGGTGTGGACACCAGGATGCTGGCTTTCTTGTGGGAAAATGACTTGGAGGCTTCTAGAATTCTATCCTATAAATTAACTCTGAGCTACGATGCCAAAGGTCCCATGGTTCTCTTACCTTCCTCCTTCTGACATGCAGCGGTTGTGAACTGCCTTGGTTTTACTTCAAGAAATACATGGTGTTAATGCTTTAGTTAAAAGAAATCAATCATAGGATGAACAATAATGTAGAATATTTAAAATCATGCCCTAGCAATTATGTGTTCACATCCTGTGTTTAAAATAAGTAGCTGCTTTAGTTTATATTCACAGCAGGCAAGAAATGCATGCAAATTTAAAAGCAATTTTTAAAAAGCCTTTCAGTTTCACAGCAGCATTATTTAAACTGAGGAAAGAAGTGCTGCATTAAAGCAAAGACTGCATCATTTCAGAGTCTTTCTTGGATATCACATCTTTAAAATGCACCAAACAGTTAAAGGATGCTTGTGAGTTAAACCAGAAGATGGGTTCTCTGTGATAACAATCTCAAGAATGTATTTTTTCTAGCGGCAGTTATCTTCATGTTGTTTTATATGCCTGAGTAAAACCTGCCACTTATTCTTCTATTATCAGTCAATTCTTTAAAATGTGAAAGTTATAATCCCTCTTGAATTCACTAGATTTGGCAATAAGTACCAACACTCCTGATAGACCCCATAGCAGCTTTAGCAGAAGTAGAAGGATGGTGTTGATAAGAGTTATCCATTGTACATAATATATAAGGGATGGTGGCTAGAATTTGAATTGCCTGCAAGGCCATGAGTTTTTGCCTACTAATATGCAGACTCTAAATACTGTTATGAACACTTCTTCTTCTTCTTCTTCTTCTTCTTCTTCTTCTTCTTCTTCTTCTTCTTCTTCTTCTTCTTCTTCTTCTTCTTCTTCCTCCTCCTCCTCCTCCTCCTCCTCCTCCTCCTCCTAGCGTATTCCTGCAAGTGCAGAGTCTGCTTTTCAGATCATTGAACACCACTTTGCATGATCAACTGAGTCTCCAGGGTGCAGGCCCGTGGCTTGCATATCTTTGTTGATGGTGTCTTGCCATCTCTGTTTTGGGTGCCCACAAGGTTGCTGGACATTGACTTCTAGTTGGTAGGCAACCTTGGTAATGGTGGAAGATGCTGCTCTTAGGACATATCCATACCAGTGGAGCCAGCCTTCTCTTATCTTCTCTATAATTGGTGTCACACCAAAATGTTGCCATTTGTGATGTAGTCAAGAAAGGAGATGCCTGATATCCAATGGAGCATTCACATTTCCATGGCATGGAGATTGTTTTCGGTCCCTGTTATTGTTGTCCAGCATTCAGTGCCATACAGTGCAACTGGACAGACAATTGTCTTGTAAATCTTAGATTTAAGACAGGTTGGCATTCGTCTATCACATAAAACGCCAGTGAATTCTCGCCAATGCATCCAGACTGCATTCATTCTTGCTTGCATCTCACCATTGATGTCGCCATTGCCTTGGAGGTGGGATCCCAGATACCCAAAAATGTCCACCTTCTTTAGGTTTTCTCCATTGATCAATTTGATTCAGGTGTGGTGACAGTCTCTAAGTACTCAACTGTTACGAATAGTTGAAAAAGCAAAATAGAGGTTTTTGCTTTGAAGTCATGGCCTCAGTTTTTAAATCATACTTTGTGTGAGGTATGGAGGTGTGTGGGGGTGTGTGGGGGTGTATGTGCCTTCATACCAGTATTGATTCCTGGTAATTGCCTGGACAAGTCCTTGCACAGTGGGTTGTTGGTTTTTTTGCAAGATTTTGGAAGTAGTTTGCCATTGACTGCTTCCTAGGGCTAGGAGAGAGTGACTGGCCAAAATTAAGGAGCTGAATTGGACCTAGGACTAGGACTCACAATTTCCTGGTTTATAGCTGGTGCCTTAACCAATACACCAAACTGGATCTCTAAGCTTATATTAATAGCTTGTATTGTATCAGTTGTTTTTCGGAAAATAGTGAAAGACAGACCAAAATTACCCTTTTTTTAACCAGAAAATTTCAGGGAGCATTAGGATCAATCTTCACATCAAGCAAACTGTAAGGAAGCTAGTTACGTATCACTCTTTGAGATGTCTGGTTCCAGCAGCCTTGCACACCATATCAATCCCAAGAGTGATCTCTGCTATTGTTAAGGGACAATGAAGATATGAAGATCAGCACAGATGATGTCTCCGAAACCATAACTCTCAAAATCCTCATTTTAATTGGTAAATTTTTCCAATAGGAAGCATGCAGCAAAGCAAGCCGAGAGAACCTTTACTACAGAGTTGGAATATCGACTGCTGGATTAGATGCTTTTGGAAAAATTGAGAGATGAATTTTCTGAGAATGCCCTAGGCATAAAACATTTGATCATAGAACTGTAGATTCTTTCGACCGACATATTCCATTCCTCCTAACATAGTATTTCTAGAAGTAGAACTAATAGAGAAGCGTCTTTAAAAAGAAAATGTTCAATTGTGAACTGTTAAATTGCTGTATATTAAGCAATCACAGAATAACAATTAAAGTTAATTATAGGAAAGTGAGAAGAAAAGGAGAACAAATCTGTATATAGTTCTTAAAATGTAAGCAAATGAGTAAGGAGAGCTTTATTATAATTATAAAAATAATAAATAATTATAAAAGTTTATTTTCATTCTCAGAAAATGAGAAGTGAGAAAGACAAGAGGTGATTATTATGGTTGGAAAAGAGACAAAACCTTAATAGTATGATGGCTGGGAATGAAATGTTTGGCAATTATTTTGTCAATCTCATGAGGAGGGCAGAAGATCAGAACTGAATTTGCAGCCAAGGACTGGAACGTAGGAAACAGAACTCAAAGGAAGAAGCAGGAGGTGAAGAGGAGAGAAACCATAGAAATTGCAACAGTGAGTTCCTTGCCACTTGAACTCAGATGCATGAGAAATAAACAAGGAAAAAAACAGATAATCTAACTCAGGAAGAAAATCATGCATGATAGGCTTCATTGAAATTTTATGAGATGATACTCTGGATAGGCACATAATACTGGGAGGCTAAAATTTATTCATGAGGATGAAGGTGTCTGAGAAATATTGGTGTGTGTGTGTGTGTGTGTGTGTGTGTGTGTTAAAAATCAGGAGTCAAAGCATAAAAATCTGGTTGAACATGGTTGGGTGACAAAATAAAAGTGGGAATTTATTACAGACTCACTGGACTGGCAGTAGGCCAGGATAAAATCTTTTTGTATGAAATAACTTCATTTTTTAAAGAGACATGTCATGTGATAGTTCAAATGAGAGATTTCAATTATCCTGACAACATCTCCTGGAATCCAAATCTGCCAAGATCAGAGGTCCAACAAAATCTTAACATTATTGACTACTTCATTTGTCAAAAGGTAGAGCAAGAGAGCCTGTTATTCAGAGGATAATTCTCAGCAACAGGGAGAAATTGGTGAAGAAAATAAATACTTCCTATTTTATCAGTTCAGTCTCACCACATGTTAAGGAGAGCAACTAATGTGAAAAGGGAACATTCAATACAAGAGGAAATGAAGCCAGGAAAATCCATCAATAACTTTCTTGTTTGTCCCTTATGAAAATATATAAGGATATCAACATTCACATTTTGTTTAAATTTTCAGACAGAAGAGGGCATGCTGAATAAGACAGCATACAATGCAACTGCTAAAAAGGTAAATCCACTTGGATTATGATGTCTAGCTCTTGCTCCATATCTGGCATCTGATTATTCAGCCAGAAATCCAAAATTAATGCACATATTTTTCCACATTCATATCTGTATTTGGAATTGGGATTTTATCTGGATTAATGAAATAGGGCAGATCCTTCTCTATTCTTTAAATTTTTTGACTAAACTAAACATTTCATTTGTCAGATTTCCTAAACTGTTTTTTTTAAAGTTCTATATAAAATCTGTAAGCAAAGATTATGGCAAGAACAGAGCTTAAATTGTAAGCATCTTTTTCTCTCCTGCTTATTACCCATTAATAGACAGTTCTACTTCGCCCTCAGTGAAAGAATTCCTTTGGCTGCTTGCTGGTTTAGAACCTAAAGCTTTATATGCAATTCATTCTGCCTTACAATTACATAATGATCACAATTTGGAACCTATATCTGAGTTTTGAAATGAGACGCTTTTATGCTTAGGCAAAGCATTTTTTAAAACTTCTACAAAATGTATTTTTTAAGAATCTTCTGCAAGGTAAAAGGAACACTCAGCAGACTTCTAAATGAGGTTTATTTGTCTCTCCAGCTACACAATCTTATTTCATATAAGCCTTCTTTTCTATCTGTTCTTCAGTCAGTTAATATTGTATCTCTAATATCTTCATTGATTGGATTTATATTACACTCAGAAAGAATGCTCAACAGTATCAAAAGGAAAGTGAAATAAGAAGCAAATTGAAACATATCTCAATAATACAATCTTAATGAAACTAATTCTGCAGTCAAGGTCTCAGGCACATTCTGATGCTAAATCATGTAACATAATTACAGGTAGACTTATGACTACAATTGACCCCAACATTTCTGTTGTTGAAACATTTGTTAAGCGACTTTTGCACCATTTTTCCACCTTTCTTACCTCAGTTGTTAAGTGAATCATTGCAGTTGATAAGTTGGTAACTTGGTTGCTAAGTGATCACCTGAGCATGGGGATGCTGCAAAGGTTGTAACTGTAAAAAAGGGTCATAAATCACCTTTTTCAGTGTCATTGTAACTTTGTTTGAATGGTTACTAAATAAACTATTGTAAGTCGAGGACTACTTGTACTCATTAAACAGTTATCTGTAGATTAAAAAAAACTGGCCAAAGATTGATTGATAGATAGATAAATTGATTGATTGACTATGCCGCCAATCTTGCCTGACAATTGCTCTGTCATACTCAAGCAGGTTTAACTAGACATGAATAGATGAGTAACTTATAGACAATGGGATAAAAATCTATCTGGTCGAACATTTGGTAAATAAAATGGCAGTATTGTGAAGTATGGCAAGAAGTTCAGGACACAGAATTTTTCACACAGTTAAAAATCTTTACTAATGTACATTTCTAAGCCCATCCTTCCAAACTGGGTCATCTACTCATGCAATGTAATGAACTTCTGCTACATAATCTCAAAATAAGAGTTAGATGTTCAGATGTTCAAAATGGTGAAATGCAGTCTTCCATTTTTTTTAATAGACAGGTGAACATGTTTTGGAACAAAACACTGAAGTGACATCTCTATCATTTTATCTCCTAAACCAGGGATCCCCAAACCGTGGGCTGCAGTCCACTACAGTCCATGGTCCATTTGGAACTGGGCAGTACAAGTGGCAGGCAAGTGTACATGTGCAGTTCCATTTGTCATGAGTGCTTGTACATGCAGCTCCATTTCAACACATGAGAGTTGCTCACGCAAGCGTCTGCTGCTCACACAGACACATCCTCTCTCCCCCTCTCCTCCCCCCTCCCAGAAAGACCCATCCCCTCTCCCACCACCAGAAAGTTTGGGGACTGCTGTTCTAAGTTGCACCTGTAAGGAATACAATGCAGGAGACTGGCATTTTGTTTGCAGGTCAATTTCCTATTTAATCATTTTTTAATTTAAAAAGTGTTAAAAAGTTAAGTCAGCTGGGAAAGGGAGCTAAATGGGCATCATGGGAAGTGCCCATGGTCTTGTATCAACTACTCCTATAATTACCATCTTTCAGCAAAGCAAAACTCTTATCATTTGGAGAAGGAAATGACAGCTGTTCCTTAGCATTCTGGCTTCTTCCCAAAGTGTTTTCTTTAGTTGTGACCTCTCCTCACCACATATTACCCATCTGTCTGGGCCATAGAAAAAATACTTGGTAACAGCTGGAAGCAATGCATATCATCTAATGTTTACTCTGCATGAATGTAAACAATGTTTAATAGGTCAGTAAATTGTCACTTATTATCTGCCATCAAGCTGATGTTGACTCTTTAGCAACCATTGCTGCAATAAAAAAAATGACATGAAATCTTCTGATTACTCTATTCAGATGATTAAGCTATTATGAGAACTGCTAGTAAATTGCAGGCCAATGACACTGAAGGTCATAGAAATGGCTGTCATTGAATTATGTAATATCTCAGCTTCCATTTAATTTACCACCAAAAGTTTGATGCTGCACCAGTTCAAGACCAAGAGTTCGTTTTGCTTTTGGTATCACTTAAATAATCAGCTTGATGAAAACATGAAAATATAACTACTGAGAGCAAAAAATGCTATGAAGTTGAAATATTATTTAATAAACTTTAATCAAAGACTCCAAAGAACAGAAAGATGACTCACTGATTATTCTTGAGTTATGTTAATAATGATTCCTCTCTCTATCTTTAGGTGTCTTGAAGTGGTGGTAGAGTTTTCTAGACTGTTTTGTATTTGTATATTAACTATTATTTCTCAAAAATCCACTGAAGCTGGCTCTTCAGAAATGCTTTAGATTGCAATTTGGGAAAATGCAGTTTCTGTACATCTAGAGTAGGCCTGTGAAACGGGCGACCTGTGGGCCGGATACATCATGCGCAGGCGACGCCCACCCCTGCTCCACAAAGGTAAAAAATGTCACAATACATCACAATCGACACAGAAGAGTTTGATACCCATGATCTAGAGGGTACCATAAGAAAAAAAACGTTTGACTTGTCTAACAGTCAGATCCCTTATCTCCAGAATATGAGTCTTAAGTCCTACATGTAGAGAATGTTTAAATAATGTTATTAAGCTTATCAATATACAAAAATGAAAATAGTGGGAAAATGGGGGAGGGAAGAGAGAAGAGAATGAAATTTAGGTTAAAGGAAAAATTTAGGGAAATTTAAGGAAAAAAGGAAAAGCATTGACTTCCAACTGTTTTTAACACAGTAGACAGTAACATTACAGCTTCGACTTTTCACTTTCATATATTTAATATGTACATCTCTACAACAACTAATTTATTTAATCTGCAAAATCCAAATTCAAAATTTCATTTTTTCCCATCTCAAACACAAAATCCAGAAATATATTTGGATATTTCTTTTCTTTGATTAAAGCAGTTAATTTAGCAATCTCCGCTAGTTACATCAGTTTTTCCAGCCATTCTTCCACGGGAATTAAAGTATTTTTCCATTTTTGTACATAAAGCATTATTGCTGCTATCAACATATATAAAAGCAAAGTTTTTTAAAAAGGGTGCTTCTGTATTTTTCCATCTTTGTGCATATAATATAATAGCCTTGCTACAGTTATTGTGTAGTAACTTACCGGTATCTATTGTATGCTATAATACTATAGCTACCAGTAATCCATGACCATCTATCTCCTTGATGATGTTCACACTCTTTTGCATTTCTACAAATTGTTTTTTTTTTAAATGTTGTGCCCTTAGTTCTTAGGCCCCATTGATTTTTTTGGTTCTGTCTTCTCTGATCAGTTGTATTCTATCTACATAATTTTTTAAAAAGTTATTTAAAATTTAATTGTAACTTATGCTTATGAGGCTATGAAATCAAGTTCCTAAACATTGAAGAGTATTGCAGGAAAAATAATTGCCTTTATCATCCTTTGTGATACATCACAGCATCTGAATCCAAAGCCTTCATTGCTACTCTGTCTTAGTCTGTAGTGTATTTCTTGACTGCTAGATCCTTTATTACTCATGGTTGAGCCTTAAATGCAGAAGGCATCCATCATTTCTTTATCTTCATTGCCATTTCTACACCTGGTTGCTATGTGTGTTGTCATTAGTTCAGTCTTTTTGTTTCATTTAAACATAGCATCTCTTTCATTTTACAGCTCCTATATTTGGTGAGGAGGAAAGATTCTAGAATTAAATATCTGGAAAGGTGAAGATTAATTACCACCAAACTACAGTAGATGGTCCAAATGCCTTATTTATTTCCATAAATAGATCCTAAGACCATCAGAACGACAAGAGCACCCATCCCAGTCATGTGCACTAAACAAAACAAAAAACACAAGATAATGTGTTGGACAATGCTAAATAGACTAAACCTGATTTCCCTTAGTAGATGCTATTATATATTCGCATGAAAACTGGCATGAAACCAAACACCAAATCAAACTGAGTTCTGTTGACTACATACTTTAGGCCAGCATATAGATGAATAAAAAATAAACAAGAAATAAATATTGTTAAAAACTATGTAGAATAGCTTCTGTATTTCTTTTTTCACAGGTCAGGGAATGACAGATTCAACCATGCTGTTTCACTTAAGATACCCTAATAACACTCATCTGATTCTTTGAAAAAGACTGAACTAATGGAAGATTTGTTTAAAAGTGGATGGCAAACCACTTCTGTAACACTAAACTAAAACTGTATGGACATGCACTCGCCAGAAATAGAATGCAATATGAAAATTTTGTTAGATTTTAGTTCTATTTTTTGCAGAAACTCCAGAATTCAGCATAAGGCACTAGAATTTGAATTTCTCACATCCTTTTATAGTGGAAATATCTGGAATGGTCCTGAGAATATAAAATGGCTACTAATAAGAATAGTTATTGTGAAATATGATAGCTGGGAGAACTGCTCTATATTGAAGACACAGACTGTAGCAAATCTTTCAGACTTTAGACCAGCATATAGAGAAATAAAATGGAAACAAAATATAATATACATATTATAAAATAGACAGCAAAAGGAAATGGAATGATCTTCAGAACCAAAAACACAGCTAATAAAGAATTGTATTGCTACAATGAATAACACTGCATTACTGTATAAAATGCCTTATTAAATATAATTAATTTTACTAAATATAACTCCTAAAATTGTGGGTAGGGGAGAACATACTTAGGATAGCTTTAAAACATAAGGTCTGTGAGGTTCTCTGCTACTGTTAGGTAAATTTGTTATTTGTAAACAAATTTAGCTGATAATTCAGTTATGTACTTGTGGATGTCATTTGAAAATAAAATAAAAAATAATTAATGTTTCTTTCTTTTCATTGGAAATGAGCTAAACAATTGCCTTTTTGCACAGAGTTTAGTGACATTTAGAACTGTTCTAGCTGGTTGCACACTTTAAAAACAGATTTGTTTGGTTTTGCATAAATTTCTCTGGTTTATTTTAGGCAGAGGTCTTGCAGAAATTTTATTTATTTATTTATTTATTATTTTGTCAAGCATATATTAGAAAACAGATACAAGTATTGACAAAATTATAAATACATGAGGTAGATTTGGATAAAGGGAACAATAGGACAGGGATGGTAGGCACGCTTGTGCGCTTATGCACACCCCTTAAAGACCTCTTAGGAATGGGGTTAGGTCTATAGTAGACAGCCTAAGGTTAACGTTTTGGGGTTTTGGGGAAGAAACCACAGAGTCAGATAGTGCATTCCAGGGATTGACTACTCTGTTACTGAAGTCGTATTTTCTGCAATCAAGTTCGGAACGGTTTACCTTAAGTTTGTATCTATTGTGTGCACTTGTATTGTTTTGGTTAAAGCTGAAGTATTCATTGACAGGTAGGACATTGTAGAAGATAATTTTGTGTGCAGCACTTAGGTCACATATAAGCCTGTGTAGTTCTAAATTTTCTAGGCCCAAAATTTTAAGTCTTGTGACAATTTTATGTACTATGCTTAGGTCGGTCCAAAGTCTGCAAAGTTCTAAGTTGTCTAAGGCCAAGATTTCAAGTCTGGTGGTATAAGGTATTTTGTTTTGAGCAGAGGAGTGGAGGACTCTTCTTGTGAAATATCTTTGGACTCGTTCGATTGTATAAATGTCTGATATGTGGTGTGGGTTTCAGACAGATGATCTGTATTCAAGAATTGATCTAGGAAAAGTTTTGTATGCTTTAGTTAGCAGTTCAATGTTACCGGAAAAGAAGCTATGCAAGATTAGGTTTACAACTCTTAATGCTTTGTTGGCAATACTGTTACAGTGAGCTGTGGGACTTAGATCATTTGAGATGAGTACTTCAAGGTCTTTGACAGAGTGAGGGTCATCTACTGGTTCATATCTGCCCAGCTTGTATTTTGTATTCAGATTTATTTTGCCAATGTGTAAGACAGAGCATTTGTTGGTTGAGATTTGGAATTGCCAGTTGTTTGACCATTCTGACATATAATCTTTATTACTTTGTCTTTCTAGGCTAATAGCATTGTCAGTGGTGTTAAATAGTTTTACATCATCAGCAAAGAGAAAGCGATTGCTTATAATATGATCACAAAGGTCATTTATGTAAAGCATAAAGAGTGTGGGTCCTAAAACGCTACCTTGGGGGACACCACTGTTAACAGGTGCAGGCTTAGATATGGCATTCCCTATTTTGACTATTTGTTGCCTGTTTGATAGGAATGCAGCTATTCACTTATGCAGGAGTCCAGAAATGCCATAAGATTTTAGTTTTAGAAGTAGTTTGTCATGTACCACCGAGTCAAAGGCTTTAGAGAAGTCTATATAAATTGCATCTATTGTTTTATCCTGGTCAAATTTTGAAATCCATATGTTTTTGCAGTGTAATAGTTGCAGATTGCAAGATAGCTTTTTTTTCTGAAGCCAAATTGCTTGTTAGAGAGTAGGTTGTTAGTTTTTAAGTAGGTGGTGATGGATTGGTTTATAATTGATTCCATAACTGTGTAGATGATGCAACATAGTGAGATCGGTCTGTAATTATCAACTAGGCTGGGGCCTCCCTTTTTGAAGATAGGGATGACTGTGGCTAGTGACCATAAGTTAGGTAAGGAGCTGGTTCTGAACAATATTCCATAGATTATTCCATAGATTACAAGAATCAAGGAAATAACTTCATGGATTTGCTGATTTCATTCTTTATTCATTTGTTTTGTGAAGTACAAATATCAGTTTGGATGTTTACAGTAAAAATGTATAATGTATCTCCAATATAAATTCAATTGGAGAAACATGGAGTCTTTTTTTTAATGTTGAATTTAGGGGAGCAGAGATGTCTCCTGAAATATTTCCTGCTTTCCTATTTGATTTCCCAGTGTTCAGTCACAGGATATTTTCAGTGAATGCAACATGTTTATAAATGTGCAGTATACTCAAACCATTGCCATCTCCTCTTATCTCTGTGCTACTTCGCTAAACTCCCACTCATAACATTTTATAACTTGCTTCTCAGATGGATAAGATGAAATCAATTTTTGTACCTTTTTTGAAAAAGCAGCAAGATGAAAAGAAAGTGGCTAGAGGATTTATTTAATTTCAGTATAATGTAGTCCACTTCCCATCATCCAATAATTCCTTGTCCTTTTGTCATTCAAAACTTGGTTCACTCATATGAAGTCATGTTTGTGTGGAAGCCTAAATATTCTTAAACAAAGGCAGTGATTATACAACCAATAATATCATTTTGAACAATAGATCCAAATCCCCCATATTCCTTTCAGATATGAAATTTTGTAGACCTCTAGCATTTCTATTGTATCATCCAGCAATTTTTAAAAATAGACATATTATTATTATTATTATTATGGGATCATGCTAACAGATAATGAGTGGAATTCATTATAGCTAATTATTAGATAGTACTCATTAGGTAACTACTCTTTCACTAATTAGAGTTTTAGGTTAATTCAGCAAATGTAACTGTCTAAACTTCCCCATTTGTAATTCTGAAAGTGTGCAAATAGGTATTGGTCCTTTGATTCAGAATCTCATATTTACAGTGCCTGATGGAACATAGGAAGTTACCATGACAACGAATTAGGTATCTTTGTGATGTAAAAGTGGTTAAAAGCAGAAGTATAAAATTATAATATATTGATATTTGAAAATGGAAACACAAACTTATATACAATGCAGATAATTATAATTTCTGTTTAGGTGACATGAAAGAAGCAACCTAGAACTAAGGAGACATTTCCTGACAGAACAATTAATCAGTGGAACAACTTGCCTCCAACAATGGAAATTTTAAAGAAGAGATTGGACAACCATTTGTCTGAAGTGTATAAAAATATAGGATTTCCTGTCAGAGCAGAAGATAATTTTTCTCAAGCTTCAAAACTAGAATGAAATTGAAAAACTTCTCAAGTGAAATTTACCCAGAATGACTCTCTGTCACAGTATCTGCCCTTTGAAATGAAACCCCCTGTAAAATTTATTTGGCCTTCAGCCTGTTTTTGAAAGAGCCTTGAAAATTTGATTCTTCCCTGAGGCCATAAGTTAGAGGGACTGATGAGTCCTGCATATTATTTTCTCCTAATAATTATTTTTTCTTAATGGTAGTGATGTTTACTAGTGTTTTAATGTATGCTACTCATAGTCATTATAGAGTTCATTATAAAAATAATAAAATGAAATGAAATTGAATAATGCAATTTATTTGTCTTCCTCCTTATCCATGATTTGTCTCTAAATCTACTCTAGAGATGTTTCATATTTATTTTACTTTAACGAATATCTGAAAAGGTAATAAAGAAAAAAGGAGAAGAAAAAAAAAGAAATGGAAAATTTGCAAGTATATCAAATTGAATAATAATGTTCAAATCAAGATTACCGTATATTAGTACTCCACATAAACATAATTTATATCAGTTTGATATAACTACCATCAAAATTAAATAATTTATAAAAATAGCTGATAAGATAAAAATAATAAAAATGAAACATTAATAGGAATATGAATTGACAGTCTGTCGTTTTTATAATTAGGCAAACATTTTATCAGAAAAATAAAAATATAATATTTTAAAATCATATGCAAAGAGAAAGCCAAACTTCAGAAGAGATAGAAAGTTGTATGCAGAAATAGAATCCATAAATAGTTTCAAGGTTAAATTAAATTTAGTATCAGACTTGTTTCTTTAAATATGATATATATTTATCCATACCTTAATTTGTTATTCTTTTAAGAAAGAAGTTAATGTGTAATTTTGATAAGAAGCATACAACATCCTAGCAGCTGTTACTATAGTAAGAAGTCTACATACTTTATAGGCATGTAAATCTTAATGTTTAACAGAAAGACAGCTGCCAAGAAAGAAAAGTTAATATTCAGAATTGTTTCACATTGTGATGAATGAAATCTCTGTGTTGAAATTTGAGCTTTATGACATTGTCCTTAAGTATAGAATAATTATCCAACCTGATTATTGCATTTCTATTATATTTTGAATTTGTCCTATCTATTTTGATAATTTTAAGCTTATTTACAAAGTATTATTAAAATATAATTTAGAAAGTGAACAAATCAAAGGTTATATGATTAAATGGATGCAGAATGTTAAACTATCTTATCAAGACAACTGTTTGACTTGGATTGCAGGATGATTTACTTTATTGAAGCAGCCGTATTCTCAGAAAACTTGCATAAACATCTTTAGCTGGATACAAGCAAGTGTCCAATCTATAAGAGACCATGCAATTTTAAATAACATACTAAAAGTATGATATAAATAGTGAGGTCTTATATGGAATCCCAAACTGTCCATAGATTTGACCTATTGTCATTCAAATCTATCAACTACTTAATAGTTTTTTTTGAGATCTCACCTTTTAAAAAAAATCCATGTTCAGATAATCTCATTTCCTTGCTCTTACTAGAGAAAAAAATGCTTTGCTTATGATAGTCTCATGTATCTTCAGTCTAAGCCTGTACCATTTTTATTGGTTATTTAATTCTTTGGCATTTATACTGGAAATCTAATTAGTTTTATCATGCTCAATAAGAAGATATGGAGAAGAAATTCATTAAAAAAAAAGAATTCTCAGAGATGAACAATTTCTTTGGACAGCCTAGACTTATAAATTTTGCAACACTAAACAGCACTGCTATTCTAGAAATGCTGGTTTCCACAGTGATGCACAGTACTGTGGATTGCATCAATTGATTGTTACTGGATTTATGATAGCAGAAAGTTGGCCGCCACTTGGGAGATCCCAGCTTTGATTGTGACAATATACAGTATGTGTATTAAATGTATTATTGGTAAAAGAAAAGTAGCATTCTAGCAGGTTCGTACATTGTGTTAAATTAATCTTTGCTAGAATCATGGTTTGTTGAAACCTTAGTGAACTGATTCACAGTGTGAACTATAAATCAGTGTTTCTCAAACTTGGCAACTTTAAGGTATGTAGGTTTCAACTCCCAGAATTGTTGCAGTCCACACATTTTAAAGCTATCAAGTTTGAGAAATACTTTTCTAAGATATAATTTATGAGCTACAGTCACTGGGTTACATGTTACGTTAAGCCAACACCAAACTCTGTTAATATTATACTGTAATGTATGAACTCAGCTGTAAATGTTTGTTTTATTCTAGGAAAAAAATTTTTTTACCCATTGCCTTAAAGAACAGTATAATATATTGGCATATTCTTGTTGGCTGATTAAGCATGCCTGTGCAGAGGTGTATGGAGATAGCCTTGAAGAAGATATTCAACAGTTGTCAGGTAAACAGACTCTGTGTCTTTCTTTTATATAAAAGGGAAATGAAAGATACTCTATTATGCTTTTCAAGAATCTGTTATTATACCCTGCAACAATAAATTGGAATTCCAATTTTTCTCGAGTAATCTATTTTACATGCAATCAATAAAACAAGAATTGTACATAGAACAATATCGTACCTCTGAAAAGTATAAGCGTTCATATGTACTCAGTACTTGGTTTGGTTCCCTTTTGAGGCAATTACTATCTCAATGCGGCAGGGCATGGATGCTATCAGCCTGTGGCACTGCTGAGGTGTTATGGAAGACCAGGATGTTTCAATAGCGGCCTTCAACTCTTCTGCATTGTTCGGTCTCATGTCTCTCATCTTTCTCTTGGCAATGCCCCATAGATTCTCTATGGGGTTCAGGT